>CAIGQQ010002477.1:11945292-11956517 GCA_903798035.1 Danio albolineatus
ACATAACATAACATAACATAACATAACATAACATAACATAACATAAATGATACCACAAGATGTTAAAAGCAATCCATTCCATTTTGATCTATTCTATTCTATTCTATTCTATTCTATTCTATTCTATTCTATTCCATAATAGCATCATCAGATTATTGTTTTATGTTCTCTTCTCCCCTTTTCTATAACAGCATAACACAACATAACATAACATCAACAACATCAATGTTAAAAGATTTTAGAAGCATTCTATTCTATTGTATTCTATTGTATTGTACTCTATTCTATTCTATTCTATTCTATTATATAATCACCAGGTTATTTTGTTGTCTTCTTTTCTATAACATTGCAGCATATCATATCTATGTTCAACATACGTAGTATTCCATTCTGCTTTGTTCTATTCTATTCTATTCTATTACTTAATAGCATATAGTTTGTTTTGTTGTCTTTTCCCCTTTTCAATAACAACATAACATAACATCAATGTTACAACAAAATTCTATTCTATTCTATTCCATAATAGCCTCACCGTATTACTGTTTTGTTGTTGTCTTTTCTATAACATTGTAACATATCATATCAACCACAACATTTTATTCTGCTTTGTTCTACACTATTCTATTCTATTCTATTCTATTCTATTCTAATCTACAAAAGCATCACCAGATTATTGTTTACTCCTCTGTTCTGTTACAAAATAACACAACATCAATGTTAACTCTATACTGTACCTCAGTAGCATTCTGTTCCTCTTTGTTCTCAGTTATTTAAACACAACAGGCCCTTGTGTTGAAACCCAGTAGTGAATCAAAGAACATGTACCTCCTGCAGCTGCTCGAGCTCCTTCCTGAGGGTGTCCTGCTCGGTCTCCAGCTTCCCATACTGCTGTTTTAGGGTCTGGTTCTCCTCCAGGACCACCAGCCCGCACTCCGCCGCCCGCACTTTCTCCCGGTTGGCCTCGGTAAGTTCGCGAGTCAGCCGCTCCACCTCCGCCCGGTAATGATCCACCGACTCCCCGAATCCTCCTCCACCGCCCCCTGCAGCCATCGGCCCGGCCCGTGCCCTCCACTGCGCTGGATGGATGAACAGATGAATGGATGAAGTGGATGGATGCACCGGCACCTTACCCAAACCTCAGAGTCAATGATCCGGACATATTAACACACAATAGGCAACGCGAGTGAACTGAAGGTGAGCATCGAACATTTCTTTCCTTCTTTCCTTCCTCCTCTTCTTTTTCTGCTTGATCATGGGTGTAGCAGGGACGCCATCATCACTAGGATGGAGAAAGAAAGAAAAAAAATTAGTGGTCCAACTCACTTCGGCTATCTCCTCCTCTGTGACGTCAGAGCTTCTTGCTGCAGCGCTTCCCAAAGGCGGAGCTGCTCATGAATATTAATTAGGTCATAAAGATTTATTTATTTATTATTCTTTGAACGTTCAACAAGAGTGTAAATATATACAGAAAACATATAACCTCTATAACAACAAAAATAGCCAACAGAACGAAGCAAAATAAACAGAGAGAGAGAGAAACAAAAGTAATGCTAGAGATAATATAAAATACAATATAACATTTTAAATTGAACTCAACGCATGGTCGGAGTCACGTAGAAAAGGTGACCGGGAATACAATCAGCGGGATATTATATAAAAGAGACACTACTCACATAAAGTCATCGATTTTAAAGCTTTAACGTTAACTCCTGAGGATGTTGCTTTGTAATCTTCCGGAAACGCCAATGCACGTCACGTGATCTGATACATATTCATGAGCTGTGCTTTAAAGGGGGTGGTTCACACAGAATTGAAAATTGTCATTAATTGACTCGCGCTCGATGTATTTGTTTGACTTTTATTTCTTTGTTGAACAAAAAAAGAAGATATTATGAAGAATTCTGTGGAACAACAACAATTGACTCAGTATTTTATTTTAAATTTATATATTTTTACATGACTTTGTATTTTTACCATGTTATTTTAGTCCTTCTATGGATGCCAGAAAAACTATAGACGTTAACGACTGCTGGTTTCCAATATTCTTTTTTTTTTGTGATCAAATTTTTATTGAACAGTTGGAAATACTCACAGCATGTACAGTATACATTGTTATAGACATGATAGCAACCAACTGCATTTCCTATTGATACCCCCCCCCCCCCCCCCCCCGCGAATATATAAATAAAACAAAGGCCAAAACAAGACAGTAGAAAAATAGTAATAGTGTAAAGAAGGAAAAACAAAAACCCCTCTGCATTTAACTTTTTACAGCAGCATAGGTAAATACAACATAGGTAAATACAACATTTAACATAGGTAAATACAATGGGCTTTGGGCTTTACAATTGGTTTCCAATATTCTTCATAATATCTGGCTTTGTGTTCAATAGAAGAATTTAATTCTTTAAATTAGCCACTTAAGGATGAGTAAATGATGAGTAAATTGTCATATTTTCTTTCTCTTCAAGCCCTTATATTAACGCCAGCCAATGATGTAGACGTACTGGAGAACGTTCATTAATAGTCTTGAGTTTTATCTTAGGACTTTATCTACTGTACTTGTTTCATTTCATATGTTCTCTCATGCATTTCAAAGTAAAAAATATCTATCTACTAACTATCTATATATTCATTTTAATTTATATTTTCTAATCTGTTTTACCTTTAAATAGCTAATAGAAATATGTTCTAATCACCAGCATTCTCTCTATCTCTGTCATTCACATACTTTTTATTATGTTTTTATGGGCTACACAAAGAAAATTTCTGCATATTAATATAATAATAATAATAATAATAATAATAATAATAATAATAATAATAATAGCAACAACAACAATAAAATAAATAAATTAATAATAATAATAATAATAATTATTATTATTATTATTATTATTAATATTATTATAATTATTAAGTTTTATACTGCTTTAGTTATATATATTGTAGTTATAACTGATAATTATAATGCAAATTCATATTTTTATGTACATATTTTTATGTCTATTGTTGCATTGATTATTGCTTTATTTGTACGTAAAAAAACATCTTCCAAATAAATAATTTTAGGATTAATCTTCTATTTTAATGATCATTTTTAAATTGTACAGAACAATCAGTTCTTTAGTTCGATGCAGTGATATTTACTTCAGTCTGATTCGCGTGTAATTCACTGAAATACCACAAGAGAGCAGTATTGTCTCCTAGATCAGTGGCTCTGTGGGACCAGCAGCATTGCACATTTTGCATGTCTCCTTTATCAAGCACACCTGATTCAGATCAACAGCTCATTAGCACAGACTGCATGATCAATGCTGTATCTGAAATTGCCCCCTAAACCAGGGTTGTCCAAACTCGGTCCTGGAGGGCCAGTGTACTGCAATGGTTAGTTACCATCCCAATCAGACACACCTGGGCTAGCTAATAAAGCACTTACAAGGCCAGGGGTGTCCAAACTCGGTTCTGGAGGGCCGGTGTACTGGAGAGTTTAGCTCCAACTTGCTTCAACACACCTGCTAGGAAGTTTCTAGTATATCTAAGAGCTTGATTAGCTGGTTCAGGTGTGTTTGATTAAGGTTGGAGCTGAACTCTCCAGGGCACCGACCCTCCAGGACCGAGTTTGGACAGCCCCTAGCTAGGCTTTCTAGAAACATCTTTCCAGGTGTGTTGAGGCATGTTGGAGCTAAAATCTGCGGAACACCAGCCCTCCAGGACCGAGTTTGGACACCCCTGCCCCCTGGACAACCCTCAGTCACCATTCCCTACATTAATCCATTAATATAGTCCACTTGAAGCAGTGAATGAAACGACTGAGTGAATCCATTCAGTACACGGTAGGACTTCAGTTTGTTTGTGTTTTGCTTGTTTGATGAATCCCTCTGACTGATTAGAGTTTCAACCTCTTGTTCAGACCCTCTGGTAGTTATTTAACAGTAAGCGAGCTGTCTAATAATCATGAAACAAAGACTTTTGATTTCTGCCTTGTATACAAACGTTCATTCATTAATTTCTATCGGCTTAGTCCCCTTATTCATCAGGGGTCACCACAGTGGAATGAACCGCCAACTTATCCAGCATTTTTTACACAGCGAATGCTATTCCAGCTGCAACCCAGTACTGAGAAACACCCATACACACTCATTCACACACACACACTCATGCAATACGGCCACAACATGCAAACTCACAGAAATGCCAGCTGACCCAGTCGGGACTCAAACCAGTGAAATTCTTGCTGTGAGGCGACGGTGCCAACCACTGTGCCACCCATACACAAACATTACGTTAATAACGTAATGTTGGAAATTCATTTGGCACTCGAACATGGGTTGTACATTCATTATTGCAGTGCATTGTGGGGTTGAATGAGTGCACACATTGGGCACCAGTAATAATGTACACCGCTTTCGGACACCACTAAAAATGGCGACTCTCTCAAATAGTGCACTGTTAATCAAACACACGATAATCAAACACATCGGTCTACACCTCCCAGCAGGAACAGGATGTCAATATGACACCAGATTGATTTTGTACCCTAACATGCAAATCGTGCTGACGTCAGAACCCAACGTCAGGCTGGCGTCAATGTTCAACGCACAACCTAAAATCAAGCATATTTCAATGTCTAATGATGCTATAGCTTGACGTTGTGTGAACGTTACCACTATGACGTCTTTCAGACATTGGATTTTGGTTGCCATACCTGACGAACAAATGAGACCTATCAGTATTTTATGTCAACATGACGTTGGTTTAAGACAGGGGTGTCCACACTCGGTCCTGGAGGGCCGGTGTCCGACAAACTTTAGTTCCAACCCCAATCAGACACACCTGGGCTAGCTAATCAAGCGCTTACTAGGCTTTCTAGAAAGCTCCTAGCAGGTGTGTTGAGGTAAGTTAGAGCTAAAATATGCAGGACACCGGCCCTCTAGTTTGGACACCCTTTGTTTAAGATGATGGTTCAAAGTTGGTAACTTTTCCAACACAACCTAAAATCAACCAAATATCAACGTCATTTTACGTCATCATTGGATGTCAAAATAATCCTTAAGTCCTTAAATTTTGGTCACCTGATGCCTTAAATCTAACCTAACATTAACATCTTATGACATTGTGTGCCTGCTACCTCAACCCTAAACACAACCTTACATCAACCCATTGGTCCTCAATTCCGGTCTTCAGGACCCCCTCACCCTACACATTTTGTATATCTTTCTCATTTGACACTCAAGGATCAGTTCATGGATCATTCTATTCACGAGTTGATGTCTGAATCAGGTGTGTTAAGTCAGGAAGGCATAAATAATGATACTGCTCAGGATACGGCCTGGTCCAGGATTATGGAAACCTCAGGAATAATAAAAAACAGACTAACATAAGCGCAGATGCCATTAAAATTATAATGTCTTTTGGGAATTGTTCCCGGCTCCGGTTGCCCTAAACAATGCAGACTAACAATCCTTTAAAGGGTTTGGATATCAAGAGCATTTGTGTTTTATGTGAAAGCTAATGCGAAGAGATGTGTGTTTAATCTAGTTTTAAACTGACAGAGTGTGTCTACAAATCTACACCTACCACAGCCCTAATCACATCACACTTGAGATATAACTCCTTCGCACTTGGAGGTCTCAAAAGAAATAGGTCTACCTACTTGGCAAGACCTGAAAAGGGCGTGTGGTAAACGTGTGGTACTGGTGGTCCTCCAGGAACTTGAATATCGCTTATATCTCACATTAATCATGAATGTATGCTGGTCCCTTGCACTTCACTCTTCACCATGTTAACATTTTTGCCGTCATCTCTGTGAGCCAGTCTGGAGATATTTATTAATCCAATTAAATACCGGGCTTTCTGCCGTAGTCAGAAGGGTAGTACACTGATAAAGCGGAGATAATCTTCATTGCTCTGAGGCTGTAAAGCACTGATAGACACGGAGGTGAAAAGTTGAACTTTTGGAAAAGTGATGATGTCAAGGTGAGGCCAGGGCAGTAAAAATAAACAAGTGTGTTAAGGTGCAGTGCTTAGAGAGTCGTGAACGCGCTACCACACAAACCATTATCTTATGGGCATTATTGGGCCAATAATATTTTCCTAAGCAATGATATTGCTTACGTCAATGAAGTTCAATTCATTAACAGTGTTCGAGTCATAAGCAAATCTTTCTTTAGTGGTGGATCTTTCCAACACTCAAAAAATGGGGTTTGTTCATTCATTCATTTTCTTTTTGGCTTAGTTCCTTTATTAATCAGGGTTCGCCACAGCGGAATGAACCACCAACTTATCCAGCATATGTTTTACACAAGGAAACCCAACCCAACACTGGGAAAAAAACAAACACTCTTGCATTCACACACATACACTACAGACAATTTAGCTTATTCAGTGTACCTATAGGGCATGTGTTTGGACTGTGGGGGAAACCGGAGCACCCGGAGGAAACCCACATGAACACGGGGAGAACATGCAAACTCCAAATGCCAACTGATCCAGCCGGGGCTCGAACCAGCAACCTTCTTGCTGTGAGGCGATCGTGCTACCCACTGCGCCACTGTGACACCATGGTGTTTGTTCAAGCTAATTATTTAAAATGAGATGAAACAACACAATTCCTGGGGTTTTGGGGGGACAACTTAATTGTTTTATGTTCAAACCACTTAAATTTGTAAAAACTAATAACTTAACTTAATTCCTTCAAGTTCTCCCAACTCAAACAAATATTAACGTCTAATGATGTTACAGCTTGACGATGTGTGGAGGTTACCAATAGGACGTCTATTAGATGTTGGATTTTGGTTGCCATACCTGACGACTAAATGTGGACATTGGTATTAGATGTTGAATCAACGTTGGATTTTGGTCACTTTCCAACACAACCTAAAATCAACCAAATATCAACATCATTTCACATCGTTATTGGACGTTGTCCTTAGAAGCTGGCCTTAATCTAGGAAGGTCATAGAAGACCTGAGTCTAACCTATTATCTTATGATTATCTAACAACTTATGACATTGTGTATCTGCTGGGCAACGTGTGTATGTAAAAATTTCAGCTCAAACTACCACACAAATAACGTTTTACAATAACACCTGTTATAAGTTGAAGTAGCGCCATGGTGGCATAGTGGGTAGCATGTTCGCCTCACAGCAAGACGGTCGCTGGTTCGAGACTCGGCTGGGTCTGTTGGCATTTCTATGTGGATTTTGCATGTTCTCCCCTTGTTGGCGTGGGTTTCCTCCGGGTGCTCTGGTTTCCCCCACAAGACCAAAGACATGCGGTATAGGGGAATTGGGTAGGCTAAATTGTCCATAGTGTATGTGTGTGAATGAGTGTGTTTGGATGTTTCCCATAAATAGATTGCAGCTGGAAGGGCATCCACTGCGTAAAACATATGCTGGACAAGTTGGCGGTTCATTCCACAGTGGCGACCCCAGATTAATAAAGCGACTAAGCCGAAAAGAAAATGAATGAATAATTTAAAGTAATGCCTGAAACTGACACTTTCAGGCTTTGATCCTAATTTTGGTGACTGTCGCTTTAAATTCAAATGAGATTGTGCTCTTTACTATAGAGGGCGGAGCTACAAATGCCTGTGTGTCAGCATAGTGGCAGATTCAAAAACAAGACTAACTTCATATGCTAATGAGGGAGAGATGGTCACTAGTGGGCGGGGCTTTCCCTCTCTGATGACACGTACAAACAGAGAAGGTCAATCAAAGTGTTTCTGCAGACGTGTTCGATCAAGTGTGATTATAACAAACTGCATTTTTACATTGCATTTTTTTGCAAATTAATGCATTTTTACCATTAGAAGCTGCTTATATTCACAGACTCTTGCCACATGGCTGCGTTTAAACCCCTTATAAAAGTGATAATTGCATAATAGGTCCCCTTTAAGACTAACTCATACTAACAGCTTTAGATTTCATAGGAACTTTAAATTACACTTTTTAATCCAATCGCCTATATTAGACCCAACATTGGGTTAAATCAGCCCATTATATTTTTACAGTGTGAAAAAAATATATGTTTCCAACCTCCAGTTGAAAATGTCTTGATAATTCTGTCCTCCAACCTGGAAAACGTGTCGCTTTATTTGACGAATCAGCCCCGTCGGCCTGAGATAACTAAAGGTTAGGGTTCGTTTTCTGGTCATCTAGTGTTCTGTTATCAGTCATCGGTGTTTTCCTTCAGCATTGAACATGCAGTGGATCTCGCATTTGCCCTCTCAACCCATCCTGACCCGCCTGCGAACTCAGTCAAATTAAGATAAGACACCGCTTTATGACTTAAGAGCCAATAAACCAATTCAGTGATAATTAGAAATTTCGACAACAGAATCCATTTATCTCCATATCTATTCACAGTTTATCTCTTTAAAATCATGAAGCCTAATACAACACTTGTGATCAACACTTAAATATAGTTAAAGACAGAATTATTAGCCCTTCTCTGGAATTTAGTATTCAATATTTTCCATGTGCTGCTTAACAGAAGGAGAATTTTCATTAATATACACTCTAATAAATGACAGGTTATTTCAACCCAATTCTGGATATAATAGGGACTAACCCAACTCCTAGGGTAGTTTTTTAAATTAAATTAATAGGACCAAATTTAACCCAGTGTTTGGGTTAGTCCAAATTTTACCTAATTTGGGTTTAAATAACTTAGCATTTCTTAGAGTGTATGATTTTTTTCAGCTTGGCTGGAATTAATGGTCAATATTATTCGCCTCCTTAAGAAATATAGTTTTCAATTGGCTACTGAACAACCCACTGTCGTTCAATGACTTGCCTAATTAACATAACATGCCTAATTAACCTTAATAAAGCCTTTAAATGGCATTTTCTAAATATTTTTGACAATTAATTAATTTAAATCACAATAAGCACGGTGGCTTAGTGGTTAGCACTGTCGCCTCACAGCAAGAAGGTTGCTGGTTTAAGTCCTGGCTAGTTAGCAGTTCTCTATGGAGTTTGCATGTTCTCCCAGTATCAGCGTGGGTTTCTCTAGGTGCTCTGGTTTCCCCCACAGTCGAAACACATGCGCCATCGGTAAATTTAATAAACTAAATTGGCTGTGATGAACGAGTGTATGAGTGCTTCCCAGTACTGGGCTTGCAGCTGGAAGGGCATCCTCTGTGTAAAACATACAGTATGCTGGATAAGTTGGTGGTTCAATCCACGGTGGTGACTCCTCATAAATAAAGGGACTAAGCTGAAGGAAAACTAATGAATAAATAAGGAGCAGTGTACATTAATCAACGTTCCCCA
This sequence comes from Danio albolineatus, assembly GCA_903798035.1. NCBI lineage: Eukaryota > Metazoa > Chordata > Actinopteri > Cypriniformes > Danionidae > Danio > Danio albolineatus. Next base: position 11,954,572 of record CAIGQQ010002477.1, read on the forward strand.
AGAACAAATTAGCCCTATTGGTGGTCACTTTGCCAGATGTTAAAGTCCTATATCAGGGTTTTATTGTGAAGTGGTCGGTTTCTTCAAAAAAGTAATTAATTACATTTGAAGACTGTGTTTAATTTACTTTTCTTGTCTGAATAATATTTAGCCAACAAGTACTTTAATAACATGACATGCTGCTGAAAATCTCCACAAATCTCAATGAATAGTCAGTAGAAATGAAAATATGGCCTTTTATCTTTATTAAAAAAATAAGCATTTTAATAACAAACATACTCTTCAGTTAGCAAATATAATTACAAATGTTACAAGTATACAAGTAATACAATTATGAAATAATTCAAAACAATGACATCAGTTGAGATCATTTCTATTTGAATTCATTGTTTTTAAAGCACATTCAGTCGTCTTGATAAATATAAACTTCTTTAGTTGAAAATTATAATTATTATGCAAAATTTAAAATTTATAACAATAAAAATGACTCTTACTCTGCTTCTCTGAATTGATTTATACGGAAGCAATGGATTCATTTACACACTAAAACAATTCTGGGTTGTTTAAACCCAACATTGTGTCAAAAATGTGTTGCGTTTATTTTTTAAATGGCATTTATATGATGTTTTTCAACATTTGACCCAGCATTGGGTTAAAACAACCCAGACTTTCTTAGAGTGCAGTATTAAGGCAGGTACATTGTAAGTGAATGTTACATAAATATGAACAGTAATCTCTTCCTTTCATTTTTCAGTGGATAATGTGATCACTCTAAAAGAAATTCTAGATTATTTCAACTCAAATTGCATTAAATAAGAACGAAGCTAAATGTTTGGGCCTATAAATTTCCAATAAATAAATAATCCAGAAATAATTCAGCATTTTTTACAGTATACAGTATAGTGACATTTATAACTTAGGTAAACCTGACACTGGAGGCAGAAAGGAAAGTAATTTACAACCAATACACCTAAGATTTTGAGAGTTCTTATATACAAAATGCATGATACAGGTATGCTTATTTACACATTTTATGATACAGAACTACAGCAGAGATGCAGAAATTTGTATCTTCTTAAGACTGTGGCTGAAAGCGTCTGTTTTTGAAAAGTCAGAAGTGTGAAGGTTGTGCTGCGGTAAATGGAGGTGAACTGAAGGCTGGACAGATGGAGTTCGGCAGCCAGAGCTTCTGTGCAAAACCCAAATACTGCAATTCACAAACAGAAGAAATGTCAGTCACTTGCAGTAGTGTTTTTGAATATGCAAATGGCCTAAATTTAGTGATTATTATCACACTGAGCGTTAGCTAATTGTCCCTGAGTTAAGACAATTATAAAAAGATAAAAAAACCCCATCATATTAAAGATTAAATAATGTTATTTATTTTAAATTCTTTTAAATAAGACCGGTTTGATTAAGTGCATGCTATGTAATAAGCCTGTTATTCTATTCTGTTCTGTTCTGTTCTGTTCTGTTCCGTTCCGTTCTGTTCTTTTCTGTTCTGTTCTGTTCTGTTCTGTTCTGTTCCGTTCCGTTCCGTTCTATTCTATTCTATTCTATTCTATTCTATTCCGTTCTATTCCGTTCTATTTTATTCTATTCTATTCTGTTCTGTTCTGTTCTATTCTATTCTATTCTATTCTATTCTATTCTATTCTATTCTATTCTATTCTATTCTATTCTATTCCTTTCTGTTCTGTTCGGTTCTATTCTATTCTGTTCTGTTCTGTTCTGTTCTGTTCTGTTCTGTTCTGTTTTATTCTATTCTATTTTATTCTATTCTGTTCTATTCCTTTCTGTTATGTTCTATTCTATTCTGTTCCGTTCCGTTCCGTTCTATTCTATTCTATTCTATTCTATTCTATTCTATTCTATTCTGTTCTGTTCTGTTCTGTTCTGTTCTGTTCTGTTCTGTTCTATTCCGTTCTATTCCATTCCATTCTATT
>CAIGQQ010002477.1:11967143-11980202 GCA_903798035.1 Danio albolineatus
CCTTTATTAATCCGGGGTCGCCACAGCGGAATGAACCGCCAACTTATCCGGCATTTGTTTTACGCAGCGGATGCCCTTCCAGCCACAACCCATCTCTGGGAAACACATCCATACAGTCTCATTCACACACATACACTATGGACAATTTAGCTTACCCAATTCACCTGTACCGCATGTCTTTGGACTGTGGAGGAAACCGGAGCACCCGGAGGAAACCCACGCAACCATGGGGAGAACATGCAAACTCCACACAGAAATGCCAACTGGCCCAGCCGGGGATTGAACCAGCGACCTTCTTGCTGTGAGGCGAACGTGCTACCCACTAGGCCACCGTGGCGCCCAACTCAATATATATGTATATTTAAATATTAAGTATTGCATGTAATGTGTCACACTGAAAATGCAAGATGAAAGTTACTAACACAAGGTCAGTTACTATTTCAGCATTCTAAACATTCTAAATAGAATTCTTAAAGTTCTAAATATTTAAATATATCTAGTTCTGTGAGCCACTTTTCACACTAGCAATGCAAGATCAGGGTGTCCTAAAAAGTATTACAAATTCATAAATCAATTATGAGAAAATTAAAAGGTATTAAAAAGTCTTATTCGCGTTTTTACGAGGTCTTAAATTTTGTTCAAGCGTTGTCCAAAGTGTTTGACTCCAAAAAAGCGTAAATATATATTTTTTCTTCCTAATATTAACAACGACATGCTCGATACATGCAATTAGTTCGGGCCAGGGTGTGGCCAAGCTCCTCCGTCCGGGTAATGTCACATAATTTGCTTCATTAAAAGGTGATGTGATGCTCTCCACATGTAGCGAAACCGTAGAGCGAAACAGACGGCAAAATGGGAAAATGAAAGTTTGCATACTCCTGGTTGGAGAAAGACGAGTTTAAAAAGTGGCTAAAGCCTGCTGAAAAAACAACCGGATAATTTATTCTTTCATAATTTATTCTTTCAAGCTTTGTTTCTTCTGAGCTTATCCAAGTTCTGTTGCATGGTTGTGCTCCGTTGATTTATTTAACTACAACTGTGTATTAACAACTGTTTATTAACAACTGTTAATTAAGTTAAAGGTTTGATACTGATTAGAACTTGAAGTGGCGACGAGGTCCTAAAATATTCTGAGAAGGTCTTTAAAAAGGTATTGAAATTACCTTTAGGACTCCTGCATATACCCTGAAGATGAGTTCCAGTGCATTGCAGTGTGAGATACTGCACATAGGCAATAATGTTTATAATTTCCACATACGCAGAACATTTGCACAATAATCACTGAATGCTGAAAAGTAAATTTCAGTGTCATTTGTTAACTGTTTTTGATTCAGCACTGTTGGCTGATGATCACAGAGCTGTCAGTGCCTGTTGGCTCTTTCACTAACAGTTGGCATGTCGATGGCAGTCAATTCAGCGAAGGTCGAACTCAAACAACTCCAGAGCTTTCACTTTGGCACAGTCTGATGGCACTGAATCTTCCAGGTGGAAGTGTTTGAGCGAACGCGTTTCATGCAACATTGAAGAGAGGCTGCAATCAGTCTAAAGTGCACAAAGTTCCTTCAGGATCTAAGAGACGTTCAGCCTGAGATCAATGTTCAGATGAACACTCTTTTACCTTCGTTCATTCGTTGCATGCACGCAATCTTCTTAAAAATGCACATAAAGCTATTCTGTGGTGTAATATGAATGTGAAAAATATAATGATTGTATATCATTTATAGCAATATTATAACTTGTAATTATTTCTAATTAATTAATTAGTTTTAATTTTTTAATTGTAAATAGTCTAAGTCAGTGATTCTCAAACTTTTTTCACTAAGTACCACCTTAGAAAATAACTGTCTCTCCAAGTACCACCATATGACCAGTATTGAAATACAGTAGTGTAGTAGGCCTAATTAAGCAGCTACAGCTCAGCGCAGTTCAAAAACAAGGCAGATTGATTCTTATTATTATGAATATTTATTATTTTCAGCCACTTTAAACATTCTAAATAGTGTGAACATTAACACCGTGCTGTGCACAAAGGTAAAAAATAAATAAATAAATGTCGACGTTTAAATCAAAATGTGCTTTTTAAGTTAATTAAAAAAGCCACTGTAATTAACAAGTAAAAAGAAAACTAAAAGGTATAATCATAAAGTAGCTTATTCATCAAGTTCCCTGGACCTTTCATCATATTTCAAAAAGAGTTTATATATTAATATTGCATGTATATATGTCTTATTTGTATGTCCTCAAAATCTAAACTTGTATTTTAAATTTAAATTAGAAATTAGATCTGCTTACTGAGTGTTAGAGTAGGCTTTGTGTGTCAGAAAAGCAAGGGATTAAACTCTACCTATTTACATTGGGATATAAAAATGCGAGAAACGCCCTCAACAACTGGTACAAATATGTGGAGGAAATTAGCTTCAAATGATAGAATACATAACAAACATTAGAAAATTGAAAATTAAAGGTTTAGCCTATTAAAATCAATTCACTGATCAAATCAGTGTTATCGTACACGTCAAAAGGTAAAAAGTGTGCTGTTTTTAAACTTGAATTATTCAGCGATTCCTCCGGGTACCACTAGAAGGAAGACTGGGTACTACTAGTGGTACACGTACCACAGTTTGAGAACCGCTGGTCTAAGTTGTTCTCTGCTTTCAAAATGATTCAAATGTTCAATTTAAAAAGTTGATTAAAAAGCATTTTGTGAAAGTATTTTTCAGTTTTTTTCATTTCAATGTTTTGAAAATTCGAAATAATTCTTTACACTTTAAAAAATGTTGAGTTGTTTTACCCGACGTTGAGTAAAATATAGTCAAACCCAACCATTGGGTCTAAAAATGCAATTTAAATTGAATAAAAACAGTTAACACTTGTTTGGTTTTGTTCATATTTGACCCAATATATATGTATATGTAAATATTAAGTATTATATTAAGAATGTGGTGTGCAAAGAAAAAAGTTAATTCAAACTACAGACTGAAAATACTCAGTAGTAAATAATCACAGCCACACACACTGCACAATACAACCACAAATCCTTAGCAACAACCTAGAACAGGTTGTCACTTCCTTAGCAACATTCTGGAAACAACCCAACTACCCTTTAGAGACTACTACTAATCAGATCTCTGGCAACTATACACAGTACAACCACAATTCCTTAGCAGCCGCCTAGAACAGAAAAGATTACTGTATGAGAAGGGCAGTGAGTTGCTGCTTTTACTGTACACACACACACACACACATCACAGTTATAAATATATATGGAGGACACACATCAGACTGTTCATTATGCATTGCTCTCTACATGCCTGTATCTATTTTTGACCATCCTTCACTTGCCTAAAGGTTATATGATGCACAGATTTCTGTTTAACTAAACAAGACAGGCTAGAGATCAGACCCATTTCATTATTCCCCGTCTAATTGTCCTGTGTCTTTTTTCCTTCCTCAAATCCAGACGTGAAGTTCTTAATCTCAGTAAAGGCACTGCAGTGTCATTGTGCATTCTGTTCACAGTTCACTCGCTTTGGTGCAGACTGGTGGAGTTCGATAGTCTCAAATGAAAAAAATTAGGTTTTGCTTTTTTGTGTCCTGGAGCTCTGGCTCGGCTGTATCATTGAGCTACACAACCAGCGTTACATTTTTCATCCTTTCTGTTGGACGACCATATTTAAGAGCGTACATGTATTATCCTTAGCAACAACCACTCACCTTAGCAACCATATTACAACACACATCCATAATATACTTGAGGAGTACTATAGCTGTGTCTCATTCCAGAGGCTGCATCCTTCGAAGTCCACACAGGCTGAACCGAGTGTTTTGAAATGAGACGGTCTAGCCCATACACGCCAACATTTGTCCTTGAAAATTCAGGAGACCGGGGGAGTTAGGTTCGGGGGTGAGGTGTCTGAATAACACTGTTGAGTAGGAATGGGCGGGTATAAGATTCTGACGGTATGATAACCTTGGATAAAAATATCACGGTTTTATGACGGTATTGTGATTACTGCTCTAAAATATGCTCTTTTTAAACGTCTGGGTGAAAAACAAAACCTTTTTCCCTTTTGAACACAATATATTTTATTTTGAGAAACATTTAAAGTATTTTGGGGCAGTAAACATGGGTTGAATAATTCAAGTGTAATCCACAAGCACACCGTGAGTTGCATTGAGCAACCGCAGTGATAAAAAGGTTGATGCCCACTGATTTAGATGGCCTTATTTATAAAGAACTTTAGAAGTACTTTATTAAACTGTAATAATATAAAACAATTGTATAATTTACAGCAAACTGAATCTATTGTTGATGTAGAACAATGCAAAATGCTTACATGTGATAGGGAGCACTTGACTCTGTTACTGATTGTTGGTCAACTTATTGTTAAACTTTTTAAACCAGTATCAGAGTTGGAATTTTGAATAGGGCAGTCAAAATATTAATCGTGATCAATCACATCCAAAATAAAAGTTTAACATAATATTTGTGTGTGTACTGTGTATATTGTATTATGAATATATAAATACACACATGCATATACTTGATAAAATGTTGGTTTATATTTAGATATATAAAAAATATATGTGTATGACACAAATTTTACATTTGAATATGATGTAACTACTTTGATGTAACTTTTTTATATATGGTTTTGGCTTCTATGAATGTGTTTATCACATATACATAATAAATATATATAACACACACACATATTATGTCAAAACAAACTTTTATTTTGGATGTGATTAATCACGATTAATTCTTGGACAGCCCTAATTTTAAACCGTTTTGTGGTTTAGCTCAAGATGCTAACCTCAAACCAAAAACCACATGGCAGAAGTTTATGCGTTTTCATCATATTATTCTCTCTAAAAGGTGAAATATCACAATTAGAGTGTTGACATAATTAATCTACTATTGCAGGGTTCAACACTAAGGATTTTTTCTACTGGCCTGATTGGACCAGTGGTTCAGATTTTTTCTTGCCCTGCCAAAATTTTTCACTAGTCCGACCAAAAAAAAAAAAAGTAATTGCTGTTTCTTCGCCACATATTTTAAATAATGTGTCAAAAATAATTTCTAAACATGTTAAAGAATAATGTGCAGGTATTTTATTACAAAACAAAACCTGGCTGACTTAAAAATGACAGCAAAACATCACAAAACAGACATTTTCTTTTAGCCTCATAATTTGATGTTGCCGTCATGTTGTCGTCTCTTCGCTGTGTTGGTTTTTACCAAAAAAATAACATGCTCACAACATCCAATCAGATAAGAGGAACCCAAAAAAGCAATATGGTATTTACGACTTCACAGAAAAAGTCGCGTTCAAATACTTGAAAGCACAAGCTATTTATTGATTGTAAGACTATATATGCATGCAATTGACAAATAGTCACAGGCAAATTAAGATTTAGTGACAAGGCAGCACTGGCCTGATCGGGCCGATTCTGTCTACTGTCCCGAGCATCTCTCACACTGTCCCCGGGCCATCGGGCAGTCCTTATTGTTGAGCTCTGTATTGGTATATCCTAAACATTTTGCACACAATAATGAGAGAATAATAATGACATGCATTGTTATCTTCCAGAATACCCCACCAGAGGAAGTGACATCAACATATTGAGCATGACGACTGGAGTGAGGATCCAAATGCAGCTTTATTAGCAACGGGGAGGATTGAGACAGACAGGGTCAACACAGGAACAAACAACAATATCCAAGGTAAGGCGAAGGAGTAATCTGGAAAACAGCCTCGCATCATGACAGGTAGGAAACAGTCAAAATCACAAGACAGGTCAAAGTAAAAAAAAAACAGGCAAGGAAACACATAAATGCAAGGAAATGTGCACCACAACCAGGGGCGCCGCTAAAGGGGGAAAGTTAGGACGATTCTAAGGGCCCATGCACTCTAGGGGCCCACAGAGATCTGCTTTATAATTAATAACAGTACTGTAATGTAATATAAATTATTAATGTATCTCTAAATTACAAGTAAAACTATTTATTAGAAATAAAAAATAAAAATACGCCTTATATCTGGCCCTCGTGTCTGTCACTTTCAAATTGCACCCCCCTCCTTTCACTGTATGGTTTAGTCCGTCAGTAGCGGGATGCGATGTCCTCAAGGTTAACATCAGCTGCGTCTCAAATCGCATACTTGTGCAATATTATACGCCATTTTGTAGTATAAATAGTGTCTGTAGTGCGTTCACACTGAAAACTCTAACAATAATAAGTGCACTTTAATTACCCGGATGAAGCACTCAGCATCATTTATGGGTCTCGGCTTATTTATGGGTCTCATTGTAATATAATTTTGTGTCTTATTGATTTTTGTCACTGTTCCAGTGTATTGCACATTGTATGAGACACTATTGCAGTACAGTTATTTAAATAGTGACACACTGGTGTTTTGTGTGTTAAGAAATGTGAAATTTTCAGTGAATATTTGATTACTGTTTCTGTACTACATTTACATTTGAACAATAAATCATCTGCTAGCTACAGTCATGGCCGTTCTCTAACTAAATACTGATAAGTAGTGGACAAAATCAATAATAAAACGCATAGGTCAGTATAACTACATTGCAGACAAAGAGTTTGGATAGCTAGCTTGGTAGTAGGGGGCCCATCATATTTTTTCATGGGGCCCAAAATTTCTAGCGGCGCCCCTGACCACAACAAACACAAGACTTCACTGCGATTGTGAATGTCAGTGGTGTTTAAATAGAATGAAAAGAGCTTAGTGCTAATCAGCATGGAGGATTGTGGGGTGTGTAGTCCATGAGAGAAGCAGTGACATCAGTTTTTATAAAGTATGTAGCAGAATTGACCAGAATGTAAGGACAGACACAAACTGCATTTTTATTAATGATGTTACAAATAATACAGAAAATAAATGTTGCATGCAAAAGTGTATATAAGATGCTTCATGCTAAGTTTATATAACTTAGTAGATTAAACACGTGAACAAATGTGAACATCAGATTTAATTATTTCATGATGATTTAAGCTGAATGTCTGGTTGCAACCCAGGCTCATTGTGAAAACGTAGTCCCACGAACGTTTCTAAGTATGCATGGCTGTGTTTCATTTTTTTAAACGAACGCTACTGGGCGGTGTGACGCCGTTTCTTCTCGCGCTTACCAGCTGACCGCTCGCCTCGTGTGGACGACTTTCCCGCTGCAACCAGTTTGTCCCGTTAGCTCGCCGTGTTCGTCGGCGGACTCAAGACGCAGAGAGGAGTTGACCATGATGACGGGGTTCGAGTCCAGCGAGGAGTGCTTTCAGAAAGCAGGTAAGACAAAAACAGAATCCAAATAATGAAATAAACCAGTGAATAACAAGGTGAGAATGTGGTGAAGTCTGAAAATGTGGTAAAAATGAGACGAGGGCTTTTATTTTATTCTGGATTGCTTTTTTGAAAGTCGATAAAATTTTGGTTAGCCAAACAGTCAGCCGACAGCGGCCTCTGGTGGGTTTACGTGAGAAAAGCAGGTGTGAACGGCACTCACAAGAGACATTTGATATCTCAAAAAGCGTCCGCAGCGGCCTCTCATGGATTTGCGAAAATAGAACGTGCAAAATGACGTACCTCGCGTATTCCGCGGCCTCCAGAAACATACTCAGGACTACGTTCTCAGAATGAGCCTGGGTTGTATGATTCAGGAGCAGGGTTCATACGGTCATGGAAAACCTGGAAAAGTCATGGAATTTTGACATGGCATTTTCCAGGCCCGAAAGAGTTTTGGAAAAACAGAAAAACCCACAAAGTTTTGGAAAAGTCATGGAAAACAGATATTCGTATACTTGAATATAGGTTGGATGTCTTTCATATCACAAACTCTCACATTATCAGTGCTGTGTGAACGTTATCTAAATAAATTTTAAATGCAAATAAATTTACATTTGCAGTAAAAACTCATAAATTCACATTGAAAGCATTTGGTAACATTATATTGAAACTTCTGTTTATATTTTTCAAAACTACTTACCACAGAGTTAAGGGACCAGAAAAATATCAGTCTGTAAACATGTTTTGTACTTTAAATAAGGAAAATAAGCATGCATTATGGATGTGACAATAAAAGTCTGTGAGTTTACAGCCTACAACATACTCAGTAGAAATTCTGTGAATTAAACTGCAAAACCCAAAATAAATAATGGTAATCAAAAGGATAAGAGTCGGCTCACTATAGAACAAAACTCATTGATTTTATTTTATTTGACATTTTTGCATTTACGAGGGAAAATCTTCGTCATGGTTGTGACACTTTTCTGTTATGGATGTGACAGATGTGAAATTGCCATTTGTGTGACTTTGGTAAATCAAATACAATAATTTGAAAACACTGACAGAGACGTTTCTGAGCATTTGTAAAGCACTGTAAAATACTTGCTTACACAAAAAATGTAAAAATGGTTTCAATATTTTGGTGAAAACTTTTTTTTTCATGGCAAGGTTGAGATTTGCATGGAATTGCTCATATATAAATATATATATAAATTTAAACTAAATAGATTGTTGCGTGTTTTACAGTATGCTGTAATAAATTTGAAGGATCATTGTTAGATCATTGGGTTTTTTTTTTACCACGTATATGTAGACATTGCATGAAACATTAGGTTATGAAAACTTTAAATGAAATTCTTGGGAAAATCATGCAAAAGTCATAAAAGTTTTAGTTGTAAAAATGTCTTAAACCCTGCAGGAGACATATACAGTCAAAAATAGTGGAAGTAAATATTTGCAGGACAAAACATCCATAAATACACATACAAATATTTTACATACAGTTGAGGGCAAAATTATCAGCCCTCATCTGAAATATATATATTTTTAATTTAAGTGATAATATAGTTTCTGCTGGAGAAAGTCTTATTTGTTTTATTTTGGCTGGATTTATTGGTTTTATTTAAGTCATTTTAAGGTCAATATTATGAGCACTACTTTTTTAGTTGGCTACAGAACAAACCATTGTTGTCCAATGACTTGACTAATTACCCTACGTTGCCTAATTATCCTAGTTAAGGCTTTAAATTGCACTTTAAGCAGAACACTAGTATCTTGAAAATATCTAGTCAAATATTACGTATTATTGTAACACGGGGAAGTGACACTGACAACAGGGCTGCGGATCCAAATGCAGGTTTAATAGCTAGGTCAGGTAAGCAGTGGTCAACACAGGTGCAAACAGATGTACTGTATACAGAAAATCCAGAATCGTAGTCAATGGGCAGGCAGATGGTCAGAGGCAGGCAGCAGACAGGAAAATACAACAAAACAAGGCAATTCAAGACAAAGGAAACGTGTTGTAATGTCACTTTAACAGAAAACAAGACTCAGCAATGACTGTGTGTTTGTGTGCTGACTTTATAGACTAGGTAATCAGTTCATGAGCAGCATCATCTGTGGGAGTGTACCCAAATAGTGACTTGGAGCAGGTGTTTGTGTGTGTTGCATGACTGGATCTGTAGTCCATTTACCAGCAGATTTGTAGTTCATGAGATGTGTGTGTTTACCAGCGATCTACATAGGCTGGATCGCTGGTGATCATGACAACTATTATCATCGTGAAGATAACATAAATCAGTTATTAGAAATTAATTATATAAACTGTTGTGTTTAGACGTGTTGAAAAAAATCTGTGTTAAGCAGAACTTATTGATATATTAGAAATATTAAATAATTAAAATTTATCAGTAGGACTAATAATTCTGACATCAACTGTGTCTCGATATGATTTGTTTCAATTAAGTTTTTGAAAAATAATAGAAATGTTTATTTTGGAGACGCACAATTTTCCTATAACTTTAGAATCACCAATATATGTAGCATAACTTATTATTTATAACCACTGGCAGATGATAAGCGCAGTGAGCCATGCGGCTGAAGTCTGCCTTCTGATGGAGATCTGGGTGACTGTGCTGAATCCTCCAGCAAACTCCTCATGAATGAGGGTTCAGAGGAGACGCTGTCAGCTCACATTCACTCCGGCTCTGATCTCACACACACACCGTTTTTGGGCCCATTAGCCCTGAAATAAAAGCAGTGAGTAAATCAGCTCTCCTCCTTTACCTTCTGTCTCTCAGAATGGAGACGCTAAAGGTTGAGGAAGGAGGGATTACAGACTTAAACTAAACTGCTTACGGCAGATACAAACACACTCGCTTAGTAAATACATTATATATGTATGTTGCTTCTACATCTGCTGTAAGCTGCTCGTTTACGAATCTTCATAACTAGAAGATTCTTATTGACCTTATTCCCCGCGTATGAGCGGGTGCAGCCATTTGAGTCTTTTTGTCTCGAGACTTCCGTTCTCATTCACTTCCATTCATTTTTAGACATTAAATACAGCTCGTTTTGCTGCTTAATGTTGCAAACTAATGTTTTCTTATTATATTATTCTATTTTGTCTGTGTAGTCGTGCAAACACTTGTTTGTAGAGCGAGTAGTTTGACCGTTTTCTGCTGTTTATTATTCCTAGTCATTTGTCTCATAGGCGACTGAATCAGAAGTTCTAAAAAAATCACCCAAACGAGCGACTTTAGCATTAAATAATAAGGTCAATACCTTAGATACTTAGTCTGCTGATGGTAACCGAGTCAGCAGCTGTGTATTATTACACAAATACGTTATCATACTGTTTACATTTATGGCTTACTTATGTTAACACAGACCTTACCAGATATTACTATTTATTTATATATTTACTTGCCTTCCATGAAGGCTGTGTGACTACAGGACCTTCCTAAACCAGCGATGCATGAACATCCTGTAGTCACCACTGATCCCTGCTTAGCACGCTGAGTGGCATGGACTGCTCGACTGGCTGGGGTGCACATTTGCCATTAATAAGACGAAATCCCCCTCACTGTGTAGTAGAACACCACCAACTTTCCCACTATGTAAATATTGGTAGGCCTCCGTACTTTTATAAGTCTTCATAAACGCTCCATCTACTTCTTGTGACTGGACAAAGTGATTAAAAAATATCCCCGTAAGTTACCTCTGGCTCGTCTACCAACATTAATGGTATTGATGGACGGGGCAATATGAGACCATCTGATGGTTGCAGGGAGGTTTCACCGTACTCCCTGCTCAAAAAATTTACTGAACTAGCATTATATGTCATTTTTATAAAATTATACACTACGTAATGACTTTCCGAAACAGTCATCTGATGTACTGTGTCAGCGTACCCGAAGGTGGATGACAAAATGCGGAAGATTGAAGTAATAAAAGTGGGCGGAGCGGAATAAGGTCAATAGTGTCCGAAAATATTATAAAACATAATTGTTATTCAATTAATAATATTATTTTTAAAAATATATTTATATAAAATATAATTTATTATTATCAGAAGACATTGGGATGCATTTATATTGTAATAATAAATACTATATAAAACTATTATTTAATAAAATGACTATATTACTTAAATTATATAACGTTTGTAACATATTATATAACATATTATAATTTAAAGCTGCATGTTTTAAACTGCATGTTTTAATTTTCCGTCTATCAAGTTGTATCAAGTATTAACTAAAACAACTGAAAAGAAAACAAATGTTTTAAAAACAAACAACTAAATTACTACTATAAGTTCACTATAAATTACTATAAGTTTATTTCACATAAAAATTCACTGTAGGCGACATGGTGGCGCAGTAGGTAGTGCTGTCGCCTCACAGCAAGAAGGTTTGAGCCTCGGCTGGGTCAGTTGGCAGTTTGTATGTGTGGAGTTTGCATGTTCCCCTCGTGTTCGTGTGGGTTTCCTCCGGGTGCTCCGGTTTCCCCCACAAGTCCAAAGACATGCGGTACTGATGAATTGGGTAAGCCAAATTGTCCGTAGTGTGTGTGTGTGAATGAGAATGTTTGGATGTTTCTCAGTGATGGGTTGCGGCTGGAAGGGCATCCGCTGCGTAAAACAAATGCTAGATAAGTTGGCGGTTCATTCCGCTGTGGCGACCTCGTATTAATAAAGGGACTAAGCCGACAAGAAAATGAATGAATGAATGAAAAATTCACTGTGTGGCAGTGAGGGTGTGCATTCAGTGTACATACACTGAACAAACATCAACAGCAGCATGGCAGTATGCTATTTAAAACACATGCCAATAAATAAATGTACCAGCAGAGAAACTTTTAGTGTTACCGTTGCAGCTGAGCAAACATGAAGACCTGTGTGGTCCATTAGCATTAGCATTAGCACTCTCTTCAGCGTGACGGAGACCCAAACAAACCCGACTGACAGCCAATATGTGCTGCTTTTGTTTATTCCAGCTTTGACTCAAATCTCCCCGGACTGTTTTCATTTCTTATAGGGTGAATAACCCATCATAAATAAAGAAATAAGACATGTGACTGGGGAATCGAACACGCGGCTTTAGGGCCACGTAGAGCTTTATTGTGTTTTTCTGACAGCATTTGACAACAGTGTTACTGGAGGTTATGATAAAGCGCCTTATGATGAAGAACAGCGTTTGTGTCCTTATCGGACTGAATATAAAGTGTATTTTTCTTGTGAAATACCTGCAGTGGGATATTGCAGTATTTCTTCACTACAGTCGCCTTTCAGAGGAGTTAAAATTTATAAAATCATTCAAAACCTGTCATTCATATTCTCAGACAGTATAGGAGTCAGATCAAGACGTGATGTGAATAACAGTTACACTTTCTTTAAAGATATTGATATTCTTATTCCGCGAGGATGCACGACACTGATCAAAAGTGACAGTGAAAAGACATTTACTCTGTTAAAAAGTTAGATTTTACATTAGGCCTACATTTTAGCGTCTGCTTATACTTTAAAAGTATGAGGCGAAAACAAAAGAATAATATGTAAATAAAATATGCAAAAAATATATATGTAAATAATATAATAATCCCTTGCATTTATATAGTTGTATTATAGATAGATAGATGGATGGATGGTCGGATGGATGGTCAGATAGATAGATAGATAGATAGATAGATAGATAGATAGATAGATAGATAGATAGATAGATAGATAGATAGATAGATAGATAGATAGATAGATACT
>CAIGQQ010002477.1:11982347-12025270 GCA_903798035.1 Danio albolineatus
AATAATAATAATAATAATAATAATAATAATAATAATAATAATAATAATAACTAGAATTGTACATTTCCTAAAGAAAATGTGGGTGGGGTTTGCATGGCAAATTGATAGAGTAAAATGATGCTAATCGTGTTAACATAATGCTAATAACATTGCTATTCGAGTTGCTAGCATAAGAGCTTCATTATCATATAGAGACGCTGGTTGGTTGCTTGAGTCAAATAAGCCCACCCCCAAGTCTCTATGACACTGCTATGTAATGTGATTGATAGGTGATATTTATAATGAGAGTCAGTGTAATGAATGGGAGTCAATGGGCAATGTTAAGTCAATGGGAGCACTTTGGGACATCCTAGTACCCCAGGGGTACAACTTATACCCCCTTTCGGGGTATGTTCTCATTTAGGCTGCAGCCCCCTACAGATGTTGTGAATCCCATATTTCTATGAAATTCACACTCGGCGCAGTCAAAGTTTGTCCCCATGTTATGTCAATGGCAGATTTGGAACGTCCTAGCTCCCCAGGGGTACAACATTTACTCCCTTTCGGGGTATGTTTTTACCCGGGCTGTAACCCTTTCGAGATGTCATAAATTCCATATTTCTACGAAATTCACTGTGAGTGCTATGATGATTTTACGGAATAGTATATACCATGTTCTAGAAAAATGAATGGGAGTCAATGGGGCAATGTTAAGTCAATGGGAAACTTTGGGACGTCCTAGAGCCCCAGGGCTGCAACATTTATGAAAACGACTGCGACGAAAACTGCGGGACAAGTAGTACTTTGCCTATGGCAAACCCCACTAATAACTTGATGGAAATGCTCCTAAAGCTCATTTTATTTATTTATTTTTTGTGAACTTGGAAATACTTTGCTTCATGTTAGGATGGAAACCTGGCTAGCGACACACTTATAAACTTTGTCACTTATTTTGCTAAAATAGTTCAAATTAATTGAATGAACGACTCATAACGATGGTCACTTTTTAACAAACTGAATTAATTTATAGTTACACATACACAAAAATACACACATCATTTTGCTTTGTTGTACCGTGTGTTGAGTCAACACTGACTAATGCAACATGCGAATGCCTCCAAAATAGCTAAAATAACCAGCACACCATTACATGACCCTGGCCTTGCAGGTCATACATAAATGGATGGATTTTTCCAGCACATCTGCCAGGTCAGTCTCCCTATCTATGAAAAAAGGTGCTGAGATGCAGCTCTAAGGGTGAGAGCGGATAAATACTTTAGGTGCCATTTACAGTGATGAAGCGCAATGGACTGTTCACCTCCATCTGAGGGATGAATATAGAGAAAGATGCATTAAAAAAACCCTGCCCTTAAAAAAATGTTTTGATAAATGAATGCATTAGGAATCCTACAAAACTTGTACATGTTCAAGCCTTGGTTTTTATGTAAAATTTTGTTTGCGAGATGAGCCACGGTTGAGGTTATGACGATGAAAATAAAATGCAATGGAAATCAATGCAGATGGCAAAAGGCTGAGAAAGGTTGAGCTGGCCAAGGATGAAGTCGCTGACATTTCGATTAGGCCAAGAAAGGTCTTCAGTGTCCCGAGATCCCAGAGGTGCTCAACTTCAACCTCTTGTGCAAAATCCTTGTCCATGTCTTTATGATACACAGGTATGGCTAAATGGACAGATTTTTTAAATGTTATTTTAAGGACAGTGTGAGGAGTGTACTAGAATTACAGGAACATCCAGGCTTTGCTTTAGTTAGCATTGTCTGTTTACTTTACTTTGCTCTGTCTGAATTGTTTTCATCCTGTTTCCTTGCTGAGTAATTCAGTATTTCGATCTAATTAGCTGATATAATTGTTTATTATTTGTTCAATAAGTCCAAATCAATTGAATGAATGACTCAATATTTCACTCATGAAAGATAGTCACTTGTTTTATTTATGTTAAGACTTTCTCCAGAAGAACATATATATGTCTCTGAACATTATTTATTCAAGTTTCCAACATGCAATTTATAATTTATTATATTTTGGTTCTGTTTCAATCCACGCTTTAAAAGTATCTGTATCATGCATTTCGTTCATATTTCAGGCTGTTCGCTTTTCTGAAAGTCAAGGCATGAATATATACGCAAACCCTGACCTCTTCCAGAAAGGTTTTGAAATATAAGAAGCAATACACTATTTTATGTGTTTTAGTTGTATTTTCCATTATTTAACTTTTTTAGGACCACAAAAAACAGCACACAGAGACTCCAATAGTATATACAAGGGACTCAAGACAAGGGTATATTCAGCTACAATCGCCTACTTTCACAAAGTGCTTTTGATTTGTTCTGGGAACTGGAGCAGAACATCCTGGACTAAAAAAAGTCTAGCATTCAGAGTCAGCACACTTACACACAGAGACAGGGATAGAAAACAAACATGTCGCCTCATATCACTGGCGTACCGAGATGTTGAGACGTCAGAGAAACTGAGCAGAAGAGTATGATTAGTGTTTACCTGAGGTGTGACCAAATATATCTACTGCGGTATAAGCGAAATCTCCGCTGTCACACAGAGTGGAAGAATCATTTTTTTAAAAGGTGTAGGAATGAAAACCTGCAGTGAAATCTCTTCAGAAGCTGCTAATGACAGCCATGGGCAGGTTTCACATCTCCAGATGCCAACAAAGGAACTATGTTGCCAGTGTGTTTCCTTGGAAACTCCCTGAATAACAATTGCTTCTAGCTGTTTGTTGATGTTGCCAGCTCTTCCAGTCTGATGCATGCCAGCATGTGCCCGTGTTTCAAGTGTGAGAACTCTGGTGTTGAACATATGCTTGGCAGCACCTCATCTATGTGAAGCCAATCACATGCAGACTTGTACTCGGTTGTTTACAGTTGACCTGGAGTTGCTAAGCCTTGTCTTAAAAGAAGTACTGAACATGCCTACCAAGCAATTTAGTCTAATAGATGTCTAAACAGACGGATTTGCTAAAAACAAGGCTAAATTTGGCCTGTCCGTGAAAATCTAATTGACGTCTAGCAATACTTTGTACATCATATTGTTTTTGTAGTTTGCACAGAGATGATAACGTTGTTTTAGAAAAGAAAATAAACATTGACTTGCTTTGAGACCCAAAACACCACTCTTGAGTAATTGAGCAGCTAAAACACATTAAAACTTTTTTGTTTTCATTTGAACAACCATCAGTAATCAAGAGAGACAGAGCTGAGAATTTGCGAGCTGAAAACCTTGCCAAATTTAGCATTTACTTCTTTATTCATTGACATACAATTCGGTGAAGGCAACCATTGTAAACAAAGTTGTATGAAATCTCCCGCAGGGCCACATTCTCAGCCAGCATGCAACTTCACGTGCTTACAGGAGAAATCACAGCCAACAACAGATTAGCTGAAAGTATAGTGCTAAAGCTCATGGCAGCACTGATGCTGGCGTATGTGCTCAGCCTCAATGAAGCCTTGTGACGTGACCCATTGAGTGTGTTTTCCCTCAGAGAGCAAAGGCTGTGGTATGAATGTTGACTCTTGACACTTTTCCAATTGGCTCTTGAAGCGCTCACCGCTGCGAGCTAATATGAAGAGACGCTATGAAGCTCTGTGGCGACGCACAGCTGATTACACGTTGGGAGTAGAGTCACTCGCGACCCATCATTTTGAGTGCCAAGCACAGGATGTCAGACGTGGACTGAACATTAATACCAATGTTTCCAAAAGCCATTGATGGCATCACACGGTACACTGCAATTAACCGCTGCTAGTGTGTAATCCACATGACACTGCAATGGCACCATTCTGAGAACAAAAGACAGGTTGTGTTTAGCTGTGTTTGCAAAGGCAAACAACACTGTTACTTATGCTCACACCTAGGCTTAGTGATCTCAACAAAACCCTAATGCTAACTTTGGTTTGGCTTGGTAGCTATTGTAACTTTAGGCAACGGGTGAATAAAAAATATCTCAGAATAACTCAGAATTTACTAGCAATTGAATAGTAACACAACACAAATCACTTAACAATTGCAACAGCAACTGCATGACAACATGAACCAAATAGCAACAAAATAAAAACAACCAGACTGGCAACCATACTGTATGTCAAGGCGCTAAAATCAATTTTAGCATAGCAACCAGAGATCAACACAGTAAAAAACACTCATACTAAGTTAGCAACCACATAGCAATGTACTACAAACAAGCGTACAGCATGATTGCAATGGCATAAATACACCAGGGTTAAGTAACTGCACAGCAACACACCAAACAACCAAATAAATATAAAAAGTTACAAACCACAAACACCCTAGCAACCAAAATACGCTAATAACTGCATAGAAACACAATCAGACCAACAAGACTAGCAGTCATAGCAGCCATATATCAATAAACTATAACCCAATCTTAGTAGAAACAAACTAAAACAAAACACAACAAACCAGCAATCACAGAGCAACACAGTTAAAGCCACCAACGCAATAGCTATGTTTCCATCCAAAAATGCGAATAAACTTTATGCGCAAAATGGGATTATGGCATAAAAGACGTGCGAATAAAGCGATATTTCCATACAACGAGTCAAAGTGGACAAAATAATCACTTCCTGATTAACTGGCGTCAAATGTCAACAGTAAAAACGTAATTTGCTGCAGTAGGAGAAGCTGTGTCGATCTTTCCTCATTTAATAGATGACTTGTGCCTCAGGAGGCAATCCTGACACGCAGGGAACGTGCGGTGGCGTTTGAAGGAGTCAGACACGGAGCACAGACACTCTTGATTCTGGAGGTCAATAATAATATAATAACACAACTACTGAAACGGTGAGACGCTTTAGAATGACCAAAACAACATTTCAGATGTTTTATGATGTGTTCAGCCGCTGGTTTGACCATTCACACACATTTTTATCATCACATGATCTCATAACAAAATCACATGACCTTTATTTAATGCGCATACTGGAATTTTTGCGGTAAAAGTGTTTCCATCACAGTTTATGCACATCTTTTCTCATCGAATAAAAAGTTTATGCTACTCAGTTATATGCAAACATTTTTTGTGCGCATTTTCAAAATGTATGCACATCATGGCATTTCCATCAACCGTTTTTTTATACGCATATCCAAAATGCAAATAAAAATGGCTAGATGGAAATGTAGCCAGTGAAAACCAACCAAACTACCTTAGCAGCTGCATTTGCAAACACAATAAACAAACTACAAAACAACATCCTAAAAATCACTGAGCAACACAGTAAGTCACCCACAACACCTCAGTAACTGCATTGTAACACAATGAAACTAACCAGACTAAATTAACAACAAATCAATGCACTAAAAACAGCATGTAGTACAGATGATAGCAACTGCAAAGAAACACACTGAATAAACTCCAGACACTAACTGCAATGCAACATATTAAAAAAAACAACCAAACTAACTTTGCAGCTCCATATCACAAAACTACAAGCCAATCTTAACAAAATCAAGGCACAAAATACAACACCCTAGCAATCACTGAGCAACACAGTCGAAGACACCCACAACACCTTAGTAACTAAGTGAAGTTTATTTTATAAACTAATTTCGAGAGGAGCACGCACTTATGATTGATAGCAGCTGGTCCTCATTAGCTAATGCGTGATTCCTCAATCAGATGATTTCTAAATTACTATAAATAACCAGAGTATCTTACCTTAGCCATCTTCGTCTTGAAGAATCCCCCTTCCACCCCTACTCCTCCCCTTTCCTTATCAGGGCAGCACGGAGGCCCAATGGCCTCAATGGTTTCACTGGCTCAGATCCTACCTAGTTTGCATGTTCTCCCCGTGTTTGCGTGGGTTTTCCCCAGGCACTCCAGTCTCCATAGACCAAAAACATGTAACATAAGTAAATTGACAAACTAAATCGGCACCATAGATAAGCATAGAATTCAGCATACACTCTCCAGAGCCATTCATAATCTACATTCGCCAAGCGGAGGAGTTCTCGAGACCTACCCGAACTCAGACTCCCCTCTCGCCCTGCAACAAGGGGAAGCCCCGGGCTCGAGGATCCCACGAGCTCAGGGCTCTCTCCCGGGACAGCATGCCAAACACGCTTTATAATCAATCATCGGCAAGGGCGAACTCTTAAAATTGCAACACAATGAAGCCAACCAAACTAACGTAGCAGCTTAATATCAATAAACTATAAGCCAATAGAAACAAGATACAAAACAGCTCTCTAGCAACCACAGAGGAACACCGTAAAATCTACCCAAAACATCTTAGCAACAGCATAGCAACACAATAAAAAAACACCAGAGAATCCACCAGCGAACATTCTGTTCAGAAAATCTACTCCATTTTATGTACATAAAGAGTGCTAATAGTATAACGTCAGTGCATAAAGTGAGGTGTTGTCTTCAAATAACCTTCAACAGGATATTTGTGTTCCCATGTAAGAGTAAAATCAGTCCCCTTCACTTTTTTTCTCACACTCGGCTGCCTGGTGAGGTTGCCGTGGCAACTGCATCGCATCCGTGAAGTCTCTGCAAGTGCAATTGTGCCTCTTAAAAATGTACAAAGTCAAGGAGAAACACAGAGATTACTTCATTTTCTTCCCTAAATTAGAGTATATTGTTGCAGTTTAAAGTGATGAACATGGAATGAATTTCCCCTGACAGTTGTCTCTCTGATAGATACAAGTCCCGCCCACTGAGATGCCGCGGATCCAATCATCATCATTCATTTTGTTTGTTGAGATTAAGCGAGAAAGCCATTTAAGCTGCTTATATTGGCCATTTGAGCTTTAGCAATCTAGGATCAAGCTGTTTGATGAGGAGAAAATACTGAAATGTAGAGTTGGCTGAGGTGCTCAGAATGTTAAAATGGAGTTTGATTGATCACAAATACAGGATGCATATTAAACCATAGATGATATTGGTTGCATTGGGAATATTGCCTCATTCTCAGCTGAAATGTGATTGTGTTTAAGCCAATAACTTGCATAGCAACACACTAACTAATGTTACCTAATGCATTCTCAAAGTGAAGTATTTATAAACTAACTTCGAGAGAACCATGTGCTTATGATTGACACGGCTGGCCCAGAGTCAAGCTAATGCACGATCCACCAATCAGAAGATTCTTAACTTAGTATAAATAACTAAAGCATCTTACAGTAGTCATCTTCGTCTTGAAGAATCCCCCCTTCCACCCCCTCTCCCCCCTTTTCCTCTATAGGGCAGCACAGTGTCCCAACACTGTTGCCTCACAGCTAGAATGCCTCTTGTTCCGACCTCTACCCAGCCAGTTGACATTTCTGTGCGGAGTTCATGTTCTCCCCGTGCTCGAGTGGGTTTTCCCCGGGTCCTCCGGTTTCCTCCCACAGTAAAAAAATGAGACATAAGTAAATTCCACCAGCAGCATACCCTCATAGCAATTTACAAGCAGCAGGAGGGCGGGGGGTTCTCGAGATCTACCTGAGCTCTAACTCCCCTCTTGCCCTGCAAATGGGAGGGAGCCCCAGGCTCGAGGATCTTATGAGCTCAGGGCTCTCTCCCCGGGACAGCATGCCAAACTAGCTTTATTATCAATCATCAAGTGTGAACTCTTAAAATGCATTGACAACTCAAATAAATCTACAGCAATCACATAACAACACTTTACAAAACAGTTGTGGTATATTAGTAACTGCACAGCAATGCATGAAAGCAATCATAACATTATAGCAGCTGCAGAGCAACACACTAAGAAAACTAAAACTACTTTTAACATCTTAGAAACTAGACTGAATTGCACTAAAACAAGCATAACAACATAGCAAACCACATAGCAACATACAAGCCTCCCATAATTATTACATCAGAGCAACTGCATAGCAATAAACTTAAAACAACCAGAATACCAAAGCAACTGCATACAGTTGCAACACACTAACAAACCCACGTTTAATACTTTAGTAATTGTATGACAACACAATACAAACAACCAGAATACCACAGCAACTGCATAGAAACCCACTAAAAACTCATGGCAATGCAATACAGATGACTAGATTACTGGAACAACTAAATAGCAACGCTCTAAAAAATAAGACCACATTTAACACATTAATAGTCATATAGCAATGAACTAAAAACCAGAATACCATAGCAAAATCATATCAACACAAACACACAAATCACTTTTTACAAGTTGGCAACTTCATGACAATGTATCAAAAACAACCATAACACCATAGGATAACAACACACCCACACACACAGAGAACATTATAGCAACTGTATAACAATACACTACAAAATTTAATTCACTTACAACCACATAGAAAGTCACATAAAAGACAGCTTAGCAACCCTATAAGACACATTATAAGCTGCATAGCAACACACTCACAAAATAAAAGTGCTTGTTGTATTGTGAATCCTGGGTCATGCTCCAGTGGGACCTGACAGTCCGTGTGCTTGATCTGTTTTGTCTAGGCATCTCATTGACTAAGGTGTCTCGGGTGTATGCGTGACTCTTTTAAAGTTGGTGTCTCTCTATTATTTCATTCCTGACCTCATTCTCATCGCACCATGGGGAGACTGCACATATGTAGTGCATGTAGAAGTGAAGCACTCTTCCTATTTTTAGCCTAAAGCTGCATTATAGCTGTGCACTTCATCACCAGCTGTGCTTTGGGTCGGCACGCTGACACGTATCAAACCACCACCGGCTGTGTGTACTTCTTTCAGAATCACTGATTTTACTTCACATCACTCCAGGTGAGAGGCTGCAGAAGAGCGTCATTTGAGATCCTGAAGAGTCAATCCTAGTGGCATGACAGATGCCTTTAAACACCATTTCAAGAGTTCACACTTAGCTGATGATTGATTATAAAGCGTATTTGGCATGCTGTCCCGGGAGAGAGCCCTGAGCTCAGAATATCCTTGAGCCCGGGGCTCCCTCCCGTTTAAAGGGCGAGAGGAGAGTTTGAGCTCAGGTAAGTCTCGAGAACTCCCCCCGCTTGTGAACGTGCTGAGATATATCTTAACTAGAGTTGCTTTAAGATGCTTATTAAAAGTAGTCAATTTACTTATGTAGTATGTTTTTTGGACGGTGGGAGGAAACCGGAGAACCCGGGGAAAACCCACGCGAACACGGGGAGAACATGCAAACTCCACACAGAAACACCGACTGGCCCAGGGAGAGGCCGAACCAGCGGTGTTCTTGCTGTGAGGCAACAGTGCTAACCACTGGGCCACCGTGCCGCCCTATAGGAGAAAGGGAGGAGTTGGGGTGGAAGGGGGGATTCTTCAAGACGAAGATGACCAGAGTGGGAAGCTCTGGTAATTTATAGTGTGTAAGGATTCGTCTGATTGGTGCAATATGCGGAGCTGATGTGGTACCAGCTGTGTTCAATCATAAGCACGTGATCCTCTCGAAATTAGTTTATAAATAAACCCCACTTAGAACTGAATTAATTTCTTTGCAGCATTTCAGTAGAGTAAAATGGATATTAGTTGATATTAGTTCATTTTATCTAATTTTAGCTTTAATAATATTGCGCACGATTTTCTGTTCAATTATTGTTTTAATGCAAAACGTTAATCAGACTATTGAGTATTATTGAGCGTCCTGTAGATCTGCCCAGTTCATGTTGGATTCTCATTATCAGTCGTAGCCAATTGAACCATCTCTCGCCACTGCTGTTCACTATGGCAGCCAACATTCTCAGCTATCATTGAACTGAATGTTAATGCATCTCATACAGAAGAAAGCAAGAGTCCTGCTGACTGAATCTCTTGATGGTCATGCCATGCCTGTCGCCAAAAGATGAAAACAGATGATTATGTGTTGCAGCCATGCAGGACGGAAGGCAATGATCTAAGTCAACTTTAATCACTGAGATTAGAGACACCAGGGGCGCAGCCCAACAACACCTAGCAAAGCCTGTCTACAGGGCTCCATCTGAAAACGACAAACTCATGTAATAAACATGAGTGCTTTCTCGTTTAGACATGCCAATGGGTCAGATTTGGGTGGCAGGACTGGTGCTTTGGAATTAAATAATTCTGGTTTTCAACGTTTCTGCTGTTTCAACAGTGACAAAATACTCACAGAACTCCTGAGACAGTTGTTTGACTGATTAATTCATAGATTCGTGAATCTTTTATTCCAGTTCAGTAAATGGTATCAGACACTCTTTATAACACATCGTAAGAAAATTAACACATTGTTAGAAAATCATAAGGATAATTCCTTAACCCTTCAGTTTTCTAACCAAGGTTTGCTATTGATTCATTTAAAATATTTGGCTTTCTTAATTTGTTGTGTTGATAAATTATTTAAAATATAGTTCACACTTAGCTGATGATTGATTATAAAGCTTGTTTGGCATGCTGTCCCGGGAGAGAGCCCTGAGCTCATAAGATCCTCGAGCCCAGGGCTCCCTCCCGTTTGGAAGGCGAGAGGAGAGTTTAAGCTCAGGTAGATTTCGAGAACTCCTCTGCGGGTAGTTAATGAACAGATAGTGATTGCTATGAAAAGATAACTACTTGCTAGGAGCATGTCTATGGTGCCGATTTGGATTAGTCATAACTTAAGTTGCATATTTTTGGACAGTGGGAGGAAACCGGGGAACCCGGGGGAAACCCACGTGAGCACGGGGAGAACGTGTAAACTCCACACAGAAATGTCAGCTGGCTTGGTAAGGACTAGAACCAGTGACGTTCTTGCTGTGAGGCAACAGTGCTAACCACTGGGCCACCGTGCCACCCATCTAGGAAAGGAGGAGGAGTAGGGGTGGAAGGGGGGATTCTTCAAAACGAAGTTGGCTGTGATATGGAACTTAGGGTATTTATAGTGGCTTAGGACTCTGATTGGTGAATCATAAATTGAATAATGCGGGACCAGCTGCAAGCAATCATCTGCATGTGATCCTCTCGAAATTAGTTTATAAATAAACTACACATATTTAATTAACATGAGAGTTATTAGACAAATATTAATTGAAAGCCAACTTTATGTTTCCTTCTCAGTATTTTAGCATCGAGTTCTATTCATGTTGGAAATATTCAAGAAAATCTGATTTGATTTGAAGGTTATAGCAACTCATTTCCTGTACATTTAACCTCCCAAGGGTCCATTTATATGAATGATTTTAGCGTTGGTTCATTAGGGACATGATTAAGGTAATTTAAGGCCATTTTATCATGAAGGTTTAAAGGTTAAAGCCAGTATATTGGACTGCATCATCACAAAAACCCATCACTTGCACTCCTTTCATAACGCAAATCAACACTGACTGCTAATTTGTGCTGGAAAAACTAACATTCCACATTAATTACCATAGTAAGAAATGATATGATAGGCTTTTCTTGCAGCGTAGTGTTAAATTCAGGACCACGCAGCACCTGTCTGGATGTTTGGAGATGCTGTACACTTGGCCCGTGAGAGCAAATACCTTGCCCCTCAAGGTGAGAGACCCTCTGAATACCAAATCAGCCGTGGCCCATCCTGTCAGGACACATTCAGAGGAGCATCCATCTCTCCACTCTCTCCTCGCATCGATGAGGGTTATAGGAGGCATTGTGGGAATGATACACCATCATCTCGGTGTTTATGGTGCATGGCAGCTATTGGACTTTACAAAATGTGCACGTATGTATAAATGCATGTGCGCACATAGATTTTTACTGGTTTCAGGTCACTGAGTTGATCAGTGAGAGGAAGGATGAACACAGGGGGTGTGACAAAAAGGAATGTTCAGTAAATGGTGCCATTTTTGGATAAATTATGTAGCTTTCTTGGGGAAATCTTAGGAAATTTTCTTCAAAATAATCTAATAAATTCAAATAACAACCACTACCACTGTAGTTGTTGTAAAAATTCAGTTTTATAGCTGGATTGTTCATAATTTATACAAATATGGGTTAAAACAGTCAATAGGATTTTGAATATCTTTGAATCTGTTTTGTACCATCTGATTCAGTGAATCTATTCAAAAAGCTGACCAATTAACACGTTATTACTGACTTTTTAGTTGTGAATGTTGTTGTTTAGATTGCAACTATGGTGTTTATTTTACAACATTAGTTAAATAATGACGAGTATAGTTTTTTTTTTACTAAAAAATGTACATTAATCTAAATATAAATGAAATATAGTTATATATGTAAGGGATAATCAACAGCTTGTCGTGCGTGGAGGCAAAGGACCACACGATGCGCCTTTAACGCACAGCAAGCCATTGATTATCCCGCTTATTCCATGGTCATTGGCCAAGGTAGGCCTAAGTTTAAAATAGTTTGGCTCTTTGCAGCGCAATATTTGTCTGAATTTTTGTCAGATTTTACATGTTATTTTCTAGTCCCTCCACTGCATCAGCTGTGACAGGCTGACAGGCAGACAGAGAGAAAGAGAGAGCATGTGCGTGCTGTTTATACCTGCTAATATTATTAAGATGCAAATTCATCAGTCCGATCACAGGTGGACAAATAAGACATTCCCAGTCACACCTGGAGTGTGTTTCCAGTCACATTCTCTGTCACACATTTCTTTTGTCTACTTTCTACCGCTTCTCTGACGAGGGAGGACTTAACAAAAAGCTGGGCTACCTACAGTATACCAGAATTTCTGCGATTAACATTTCATAATAAACCTACAAATCTTATATCAATTAAATACACATTTTCAAGTGTATTCTAGAGGCTTTGAAGCAGCCAAAGTCTATTTCAGAAATCTCTGCTGTTAAATATATAATGAAAAAAAAATAGGACAGGTAGGAGAACATTCTGCTTTATTTATCTTCTTTAAAACAAAAGCAATCAGCCAAACACGCAGGATCAGTGCGATATTACATTATTTATGCTCATAAATTATGAAACTTATCTCTGCGATCTGCCAAAAAAATACACCTGAGAACAAGTAATATATTTAAAGGTCCAATGATTACACCTTACAATGATACACCAATGATTATTTACATACCACGTTTAAACAACAGAGATGCAAGAGATTAGATCCAGCGCCGGGTCTTGAGATGGTCTGACCGACATAAAGCATCGCTCGGGCGGAGACGTTCGCGGAGCTGCCACTGACCGCCTGGAGCTTCCAACATTTTTAAAGATACACTTTTCTTACACACAAACTGCCGATTTGACTTTAAAATAACTATATTCTCGCTTGAAAAACTCTTGAAACTTGATTTTTTGGCATAGTTGATGAGTGTTTTCCTAATTTTGCGGATTTCCCGTCTGCCATTAACAGCCCTAATCGGTTTCATGCGCAGCACATGCGAGTTGCTACAGTAACTGTAAACGTTTGGCAGAAGTGCATTTATTTCTAACTGTGACCAAAACTGACTGAACTATCTGTGCGTTTCAACGAAAATAATGCACACCCTCCAGCCAAACAGAATCAAAAATTTCAACAGACCATGGAATAAAGTGACATGGTCCACACGATCTGCTGCAGTTCAAACCGAGCATCAGAATGGGGACGAGAGAGAGTTGATTTAAGTGACTTTGAACATAGCATAGTTGTTGGTACAAGACGGGCTGTTCTGAGTATTTCAGAAACTGTTGATCTACTAGGATTTTCATGCACAACCATCTCTAGGGTTTATAGAGAATGGCCTGAAAAAGAGAAAATATCCAGTGAGTGGCAGTTCTGTGGGCGCAAATGTCTTGTTCATGCCAGAGGTCAAGAAACGAATGGCCAGACTGGTTCGAGATATATGTATGTATTAGGGCTGTCAAAATTAGCGCGTTAACGCACCCCGATTAATTTGAAATATTTAACGCGTTAAAAAAATTTATGCATTTAACGCAACGACAGTTTTTTTTATTTCCCGTTGTGGCCGACGTGTGTTCAGGGCCGGCGCGTCCATAGAGGCGACCTAGGCGGCCGTCAAGGGCGGCAGAATAGTGAGCGAACCCCCCCGGTCCTCACTTTAATCGGCAACACCTACCCCCTCCCTCCCGGTCCTCACGTTCATCCGCAAACCGGTCACTTTCTTTTTCACTTTCGGGTTGAGGGCGGCGTGATCACCGTTCGCCTAGAGCACCAGTTCAGCTTGCTCCGGCCCTGCGTGTGTTTAATGAGCAAAGGAATATGGATAAAGGATAATATGGATAATATGGATCCATGTAAATGTACTCAGTGAAAGTGCCAGATGATGTCGCAAGCTGTCAAAGACAGCCCATTCCTCTCTAAGTTGATTCCAAGCACCCTCAAATGTTTCATTAAGTTTGACGTGTTTCCTCCCTACACGCAACTTTTGTAAAGCGTCTGCTTCAGCTGCTGTATCAGAATCCTTGCTTGAGAAATACAGCCATACTTTAAGAACCGTAGTTGTGTGTGGTGATGATTTGAAGAGAGTGCGCTGTACTGTGTGCTCTCTCTCTCTCTCTGTCTCTGTGTGTTGTCACCCGATAATGTCAACAGACTGGACTGTCTTAGCAACTGGCTAAATGTTAAGGAGGACTAAGCAAAATTGTTTCTACGTTATAATTAATGTTCCCAACTCGCAAAACAACTTTACAATGAATACAATTGTTTGTATTCAATACTTTATTATTATTATTTTTTTCTTCCAATTTCCATATTTGCAATGCCTGTATTTTGGATTTTATTTGTAGTTCACTTAGAATCCAACATGGAAATAATTTTAGTTTGTTATTGGCATTGATTGTTTTAAAATTCAAATGGCACTTACATGCCTGTGTTTTTATTTCTGTAATAAATATGGCTTTTCGTGATTAATCATGATTAATCACAAACAAAAGTGTGATTAATTAGTTAGTTTTTTAAAAATAAATTGACATCCCTAGTATATATATAAAATAGCTGAAAAAATATCTAGTATTTGTTTTTTTCCCCCATATATTTCAACCATTAGGTCCCAGACTTATATTTTCTGTATCAAATAACTGACCAGCTAAACATGAAATCTGATTCTGAGAGGGTCGAAGGTCAGGGGCGACGAAGAGCACTTCAAAAACACATCTGCATCAAACCTCAGATGGAAACAGACAGTTGTCAGAGCCACTTTGTCATGTCTCATAACACATCTTGGTCTGAGCTCTCATAATCTGTCTCTTTTGTTTAGCAGAAAGATAATATTGAAAATCCCTGGCGGCGCACAGATAAAGATTATCATTAATCCTGTTTCTCTTAATAAGAATTTTTTACAAAGCAGCTGGTGCATATTAAACCCAGAGCAATAAAAGGTAATGCACTAATTCTTTCACATTTCACATTAATGTGCAAACAAATGAGCACAGAGCCTTGAAGACATGGTTTCACTAATGCATCTGCTTTGAAGTGTCACGTTTTCTCCATTAAACTCTATTCTTATGGTCTAAAAGAGAGTGCATGTTCAAAGCATGGCTGTTGAACTTTAATGTGTTGTTGAAAAGCTGTGGCTTGAAGTCCAGTTTGGGCTATGAGGAGATGGGATGGGGACACATCTGGAAATATGCTAGTCACTCACACTTCATTTGGTCTGAGTTTGAGACTGTCGGCTATGCAACACCTCTGGAAAATTCATTAATGAAGTTTAAAGCCCTTGTGAAGAAAAAAAATAGGCTATCACTCGTTTTATGCTTGGTTTATTCTGCAGAAGCAGCTGAAGTTTTTTGACAATTGCAAGATTTGTGATTAAATTGTGATTAAATAGACAAATTTAAGTTAAAGTTGAAGATGTAGATGTTAAATATGTTAAAATGTAGATGTTAAAGTTAGAATTTTGAGATGCAAACTTGAAAATTGTTAGGTGTAAACTCAGAAAGGTAAAAATGTATAGTTGGAAATTGTGAGATGTAAAGTCTTTATTGTGAGATAAACATTTGGAAGTAACAAGCTTTAAAATTAGAATTGCGAGATGTAAACCAAATTGCCGTGATGTAAACTTGGAAATTGCAAGATGTAAACTTGGAAATTGCTAGATATAAAGTCAGAAAAGCAAAATGTAAACGCGTTGTGAGATGTAAATTTGCAAATAATAAAATTTAATCAGAAATGCGAGATGTAAACCAAATTGACGTGATGTAAACTTGGAAATTGCAAGATATAAAGTCAGAAAAGCAAAATGTAAACCTGTTGTGAGATGTAAATTTGTAAATAATGAATATTAATCAGAAATGCGAGATGAAAAAGCGAGATATAAAGTCAGAACTGTAATATGTAAATTTGGAAATATGTCAGATGGAAGCTGAGCATTGATTAATGTAAATTTAGAATTAAAATTTTAATGTCATTTTGGAAATATCTTTACGCAAACTCAGATTTGTACGGAAGTCCTAAGAGGCCATGCATTAAAATATTGTTTCTCTCTTGTTATGTTGTGATCACGACTTAATTTTCTCGACATAACAAAAAGTTGTTTTCACGTGTTATCGACATATTTGTCTCGTGATCTCGACATAACAAAAAGTTGTTATGTCGTGATCATGACTTATTTTTTGTTTTTATTTATTTATGTATTTATTATTATTATTATTAATAATAATAATAATAATTATTATTATAATTATAATAATAATAATAATATCTGGCCAATGTCTGGCCAGGGAGAGAATAGCCTAGCTGCAGACGCGCATTTGTGTAGCATGTTAAAGTCGTTCAGAACAGCCATAATATTATGAGCGCAAACGCCCGTGATTAATGTACATTCATGATTATATTCATGTATATGATTATATACCATTATTTACAATAATATTCCCTCAACTGTTACCATTTTAAAGCAACTCTGTACTATATGGCGCAAAATAAGTTGCTGCATGTATGAGTTAAATGATGAAGAATGATGAAGATCCTGCTTTTGCTTTAATCCTTTCCACAAGTTATTTACAATTATATATAGATTTATATAGAGTTGAATAATAGAGTATAATAATAATAATAATAATAATAATAATAATAATAATAATAAATACATAAATAAATAAAAACAAAAAATAAGTCGTGATCACGACACAACAACTTTTTGTTACGTTGAGATCACGAGAAAATTAAGTTGTGTTCATGACATTACAAGAGAGAAAAAATATTTTAATGCTTGGCCTCTTAGGACTTCCGTAGATTTTTGAAACGTAAACTCAGAAATGTCAGAAGCAAAGAAGCTCAAAGCTCTCTTGCAGACTTCCGAAGTGTGTTGTTCTGTGGTCAGCAGTAAACTTAAGGCTTCAAAGAGCCGTTTTTAGCGACAGTCACATCTGAAAGCGCTAAACAAACTCCCCCGAGTGCACTTCGTCCCTCTGATGTACTATAGATCATACAGATATGGACACAGAGTGCTCCAAACACAAAGACATGCATTAGCATCATTCATAATTCATATGGTCATGCATATTTCTAGTATTAAATGGACGCCAAACTAATGCTTTTTATGAGATAAATTAATTCTGTTGATTAATTAATGTTCTAATAGGAGACTAACTCTTTGGTCAAAGTACATTTTTGCATTTTGCATCAAACATTAATTTGAGTTTGCAGGCAAAACTCACCGCTATAATGCTAAGAGTATTTGCTGATGTTTTAAAAGCAAATCTAATGTAAAAAAAGTATGATTTGTTTCATTGAATCAATCCAAAACACTTCTGATTTGTGTCATCAATATGAAAAATTCAAATTAAAAAGATTAAATAATTATAATATTCTTCCCTCTGTTAAATTATCGAAAAGCAGTGCAAAAATGAAGCTTTTCATCTTGAATAAAAGATGCGGAATTGGTGTGCTGAAATACTCATAAATAAAATTAAAATGTATAATCTAAGTGTAATGTTTATTATTAATATTAAAGTATAATCATAGATCTAAAATGTAATAAAGTAAAATAAATTGCATGATAAATCATACTGCTTAAATATAATTTGAACTTTTAATTAGTTTTATTAAATTAAAATTAACAATTGAAATATCATTTACAAATAAACAATGCATAGCAGATTATTTATTAACACTTAAAATTATTTATATTTATTGTTTTTAATATTTTATATTTTCACATGTTAATATAAATATATTAACTAGCATATTTAAATCAACATAATACAATAATGCAAATTTAGATACAATTTAAATAATTTAAATAAACAGTAAACATTTTTTAATGTAATACGCTAAAAAAACCCTATAAAAGTTAAAATTTATAGTTAAAGAAATATAAAATAAATATAATATATATATTTAATTCATAATTAATATCTGTATTTATATAAATGTGTATATACACATACATTCTTATTAATAATTATTGTTAATATGTTTAATATAACCATATTTTTAGTATTTCAGTTCTAGTAAGAGACAGTGGATTATTTTTTTATTTATTAATAAAAACCCTAAACAAATCTCCAACATTTTTTTCGTTTTAACTACTAATCTGCTTCTTTTGTTCCCCAACAAATCAAGCAGAAATGTGCTTGAGTGCCGGTTCCTGCAGGTCGGTCCTGAAGCTCTCAGACATGTGTTCATGATCAAAGCCCTGCAACTCTCGTTTGTAGCTTAATTGCAAACAGGCCTGATAATGAAGCTAATCGGCGTACTGCGTTGCTGAATTCACCTCACTTAAACTCAGTCGCTAACAGGCTAATGTACAACCTCAGGCCGACATTGATGGAAATAAGAAGCAAATGTTGCGCTGTTGTAAATCCATCATTTGTCTCCGGTGTTGCACATCTGCTCTCGACACATTCAGAAACACAGACGACACACTGTCAAACAGAGGAAAAGATCAGGGGAAATGTGCTATTATGTATGGAGACTTAGATGCTAATGCTAACAGCTGGTTGGACACGCTGAGATAGTCCTCATCTGATCATTTCTTCATTTAAGTTTTTTTTTCCCAGAGCTTGTTTAGGCTAACTCTCTTTACTTTCTGTACTCGTTTTTGATCACTGAATATCTGTTTAACTCAGAAATCCAACACACTATGGGAATTAAATGAGAAATAAAGAGTTTTTATGCTAAGTTCAGTTGCTAGTAAAGATTGAGTGCAAATTTTTTAGATATTTAAGTAATTAAATAGGAATGAAATTAACTGTTTGTAGTTAATATGAATTTATATAATTTGTATTTTGTTCATCAATTTAAAAACGTATGTGTGTGTGTGTGTGTGTGTGTGTGTATATATATTATTTTATTTATTTATTTATTTTAATATGCAGTAATATAGAGTATAATATATTAAATATTTTAGCATTTTATTTTACTTTTATGCATTATTTATATACTTATAAATTATACAGTTATATAAAATTGCTTTAATGTCATATAAAATGAAATATAAAAATACAGAATGGCATATTGAAAATATGAAATATTTTCTTGAATTATTCTAAATTGCAAATAAAAATTTATTCATTTAAATTATTAAAAGTAAGTTTTATTTAATATTTTACAATTAAAATATTAATTTATATTTTAAAAATAAACTTAAAAATAATTGTATAAATAGTTAATTAAAACATTGTCAATTTTATGTTTATTTATGCAAGAAATTCTGTCTGCTGTATAATCTGACACAATGTTTCATCAGCTTTGGTCACTGTGAATCTATGCAGAAATAAACTTTTTCCATGTTTATTAATAAAGAGGATTGCAGAAACAGGACAGCAATGCATCAGATTTAAGATGCAGACATATCTGAATTCTTGCCACTGAGGACAGAAAAAGTGTAATTACTTTATTTTCATCCCAAAAGTAATTTCCTGAGCCGCTCAAGCAAGAATGAAACACAGAGTTTTAATGAGAGCAAACGGAGAGCAGAATCTCCTCGACATCTGAAAGGCTTTTGCTGATCTGCAGATTAACTTTGAGGACATTCATTTAGTGTTTCATTGAATTCAGCTCTCATGAACACTCTAATAGAGACTAAATCACTCAAAAATAATGACATGATTTTATCTCTGTCATATTCAAATGGCCACTTTCTTCTTTATCAGGTAAAAAAATAAACAAACAAGTAATATACACATAAACACACAAACAAGTATAGTTTTTCTATTCACAAATGTACATTAAATACACTGTAAAAAATAAAAAGTTGAGTTAACTTAAAATTTTAAAGCAACCGGCTGCAAAGAAATTTTGAGTTTATTGAACTTCAGTGGTTGAAGTTGAGCCAAATTATTTTTTTAAGTTGACCGAAAAGCCTGGTTTAAATCAATTATTCTTTTATTTTAATAAATATTTTTTCGGGGTTTTCACCTTTAATGGACAGGACAGTAGAGAGTATTTACAGAAAAGTATGGGGAGCAGAGAGAGGAGAAGGATAGGCATGACCACGAGGCGAGAATTGAACTCGGGTCGCCGTGAACACCGGAGTGCATGTGTCAACGCACTAACCACTACAACACTGGCGCCAACAAGTCAATTATACATTACGAAATAATTTGGCACAACTTCAAACACTGAAGCTTAATAAACTCAAAATTTCTTTGCAGCCGGTTGCTTTAAAATTTTAAGTTAACTCAACTTTTTATTTTTTGAAGATATGGAGAAATCAAAATTTAAAGTCTCCTCAACTTAATTTTTTACTTTCATTGAATAGACAGTTCCAAACATGCAGTTGAATCATTTTTATGAGTAAATTCAACTCTGAGCCCAAAAATATGTCCGCCTAACCTACAATTTTAAACTGAGTTAACAATTTGTACGTTGGATTTTTTACAGCGTGTATGAATAATAAAGATCTTAGATCAAACTAAAACATTTTTCCTTCTATATACCTTATGTAGTATCATAATGAAAAAATATTTTAAATGTAAGCATGTGTGTGTATTGTGTTTGTATGGAAAAAGAGAAAAGTTATATTTTAAAAAAAAATCAGTTAATAAAAAAATATTTATACATTTACACACTCTTATTTATCTACCTTGCAGTAAAGCAATAAAAATGTATGTGCTTCAATTAAATGTTCATTTTTTAAATATAAATATGACTAATTAAAACAAAAAAAATGATTTGAAAGCAAATATTGGGCTTCATGGTCCCACTTTATATTAAGTGGCCTTAACTAATATGTACTAACACCGAAATTAATAATTCGTTACAGTGTACTTATAGTGTAAATGCATGTTTTTACATTGTACTTATGTTGATTAAATACCTGTATGTAACTGCATCTGTAATTAATTTCTGTAGTTACATTTGTAAATACACTGTTGACCATCCCCTACACCTTAACCCACCCTTAAACCTACACATACAGTACCACCAAGCTTGTCCTTAACTCTACCCCTATCCCAACTCAAGAGCACCACAAGTGTTCTCAAATGCATTATGAACACAGTAAGTACATTGTATTTATTTTTTAATGCAAGTACATAGTAGTTAAGGACACGTATAATATAAAGTGGGACCGGCTTTATTTATAGGATGTCAATATATTAATATTCAAAACAATAATCTACTATTAAAATATGCTAATTTATCAAAAGATTGCAAACTGCAATGATTTAAAACTTTTGACTGCTAGTAGATATTTGGTTGCATATATACATGTATATATATATATATATATATATATATATATATATATATATATAGGTAAATATAAAATGTAACTAGATAGTTCTTATATTTGTAATGCATAATTTATTATATCCTTTTGACTTTCAGATGATTTTGTCAGATTCATCCTTATTAAATGTGCAGTCAACATGAACCAGAGAGACAAGTACAGACCACATCCCTCAAAATAGCATTATTATTTCACATACGGACATGCTCGTGTGATTCATAATTGATATTCCTGATCACCATGGTAACTGCATAAGATTACTCTGGATATACACACATATAGATATATAGATATGCTCTCGATATTTTCTTGAAATAAAATCTGGTAACATCTGGGAAGTGGAGGTTCAATAAAATCTAAATGTTTAGAAAATCACCTGCAAAGTTGGCCAGATGACTTTCATAACTATGCATATTTCTAACCAAAAATTAAGTTTACAGTTTACAGTATGGAATATACTAAATGTCCACATGCAACATGATATTTACTTTAACATTTTTACAATTTTTGGCATATAAGAAAAATCAGTCCCACTTTATATTAAGTGTCCTTAACTGCTATGTTACTGCATCAAAAAATAAATACAATGTACTTACTGTGTTCATAATGCATTTGAAAACACATGTGGTGCTCTTGAGTTGGGATATGGGTAGGGTTAAGGACAAGTTTGGTGGTATCGGTAGGTTTAAGGGTGAGTTAAGGTGTAGGTGATGGTCAACAGTGTATTTACAAATGTAATTACAGAAATTAATTACAGATGTAGTTACATACAGGTATTTAATCATGCATAAGTACAATGCAAAAATATGTACATTGTAATGAATTATTAATTTCGGTGTAAGTACATATTAGTTAAGCCCACTTAATATAAAGTGGGACTGAAAAATAAATTTTAACTATTTAATTTTAACCTTTTGCTGTATTGTATAGTATACTCATGTAAAGTTAGATTTGTTTTGTCGTCCAGGATCACAAATGAAAGATTCAGATTAAGTTTTGGTGTGTTTTAGTGATTAGTTTAAGGAATTTTGATGAAAATCCAGATATAAGAAATGACAAAAGATCCACCTTATTGGTTTGCTTAACACTTTGAATGATGTTTTTTATGATACATATTCTGTTTTTGTGTCTAAGTAATAATTTTTTTTTAGAAAATGAATGTATAGTTTAATTAATTCATGTTTATTTATTAGTTTTAGTTTATTTGGTTTTAGTTTTTTTAGTTCTTCAGTTTTGCAAAACTAAATGATCAAACAGCAGTACTGTTTATTTTGTACACATAAATGAGCAGTACATTTATTACTGTATTTATTCATCTTTGTTAACATTAGTTAATGAACATAAAGTTTTTCAGTCTAAGCTGTTATATCACAGTGCATTATCTAATGTTAACAAGCAAGAATAAATTCTGCACAAGACTGTTCATTATTAGTTCATGTTAGTAAATACATTACCTAACATTTAACTGATGAAACCTTACTGTAACGCGTGACCTCAATAGCATAACTTTATATTTTAAAAGTCTTATACAATACATTTTCTGCTTTTATAAATCCTGTCATGTTCCACAGTTTATTACACCATTAAATAAATCATTTCTGTGTTCACTTTTTACGAAAAACATCACAGATTTTAGCCGACTACAATCTCTGATGATTCTAGTAGAGATGTGCAAGACTGATTTTAACCACAATCGCAAAGTCACATATTTATTCAGAGGTTTGTTCAGCCGCCGCGGGCAGAATTGCTGCTTGTCCAGAGAGAAAAGCAAACGTTAAATATGAGCTTTTTCCAGATGTGCTTTTCCCAAAGGTGATGCTTTTTCTCATCTCGCAGCTGGTGCTTCAACAACATACACACATTAATACTAGAAAAACCAGTGTACTTTTGAGAAAGAGTTCTGTGTGATCCGTAACCTGGAGCTTCTGAAATACACAGAGACTCAGAGAAAGACACCAACACTGTTTGATGAGTGTTTCTTTACACTGCAAACACACATTATTCATCTTGTCTGAAACTCTGAGAGCTGCTGCCGAGACACTGCGGAAAAATATCCATCCATTACTGTGAACAGGACAAAGCTGCTAGAGCAAATATTATCTTAATACATAGAATATTTGTTAACGTTTTTCAACTCACCAAGGGTGCATTTCTTCCAAAAAATGACTGAAAATTGTGAAATGTTTTTTTACTATTTAAAATATCAGTTTGCTTTTGGCATTTGTGTTCACATATAATATATTTCGTCAATGTAAAGCAGAGTTTTCAGCATAATTTCTTCAGTCTTCAGAGTCACATGATTGTTCAAGTAATTCTGAAGCTGATCTGATTATTAAATATTAAATATTGTCAGGTTTCTTTGGTGATGTTTGTACTTATTCTTTTGCTGTTACTATTGTTGTTGAGTATCTTCAAAGTAAGGGATCAATTTATTAGAGAAGCTTGTGAAAGTTGAATGTAGTATCTATTGAGAAGTTAAACGATCTTTATGAGAATTGGATTATCAAACAAATCTTGTTTTGCTAATGGCTAACAGTGAGTACTTTATGAGAATTCTATTAATTCCCAACAGAATAGTAGTTTTCTGTTAGTTAGTTTATGGAGGAGTTGCCACATTTGTTGTTATGTTTTGGAAATAGTTATGAAATTTAGTTAAGCAGCATGCTGAAGTTTAAGGTTTTGTTTCTGCATTTTTCTTTGTTCAGATAGTTTAGTGGGTCGGGGTTTAGTTAGATCGTTTTGTTATATTTATTTCTTTGTTTTGACAACACTCCTGTTTTTTTCCGTTTAATTTGATTATTTCTTATTTTAAATTTATATTACAGATAATTTTCTATATTCATTGTTTGATGTGCTCTGTTCAATAAATACTTACATTTTTGTTTCACTTATGCAGTAGTTGTGTTTTCTCTTTGTTCCACCAGCATTATTAGAGACTCACTGATTGTTACGTCTCATCTATTTAATAATTTAAACACGTAACAATACATAAAATAGTAACATTTATTTTAAATATTTATTAAACCATGATGAATGTCATATTGTATACTTCATACAAGAATTCAATTCATTATGAATTGTAAAATTTTTCAAAATTTGTACTGCATTTCTGATTATAAAACAACTTTAGCACAAGAGACTTCCTTCTCTTGACCATTTTTACTCTGAAAATTCAGTTTTGCATCTCAGAAAATATGTTAAAGCCTAAAATATGTTCAAATAGAAAACAGTTGTGAATTAAAAATAAAATGTAACAATTTTACAGTAATTTTGATTTAAAAACTTTCTTACACTATTGACCTTTTCTACATGGAAAATTCAATTTTGCATCTCAGGAAATAAATTACTTTTATATATATATTACAAACAAAAACATTCAATTTGAATTGAAATAATATTTCACTTTTTTTTTTTAACTTTTTTCTTTCGATCAAAGAAACCCAGCCCTGGTGCGCACATGAGACTTTCTTCGTTGTTGACCATTGTTACATTACAAAAATAGTTAGGTTTGGAGTAAAACAGGATCATTTCACACTTGTTGCATGAAATGGATCGCAGTCCTGTTGCTGAATGAACTTTGCAAGGCTTATTAAGACCTGATGTGCTCAGCATGAAGTCCCTCAGCGATGTACAGCGCTAAAGCACTGGCTGTGATGTTTAATTCAGCGGCGTGAAGAGGGAAGTTCAGCTCTGAGATTCACTGTCCAGAACAGCAGGACATTTTCAGCCCCAAAAC
The DNA here is from genome assembly GCA_903798035.1 of Danio albolineatus. NCBI lineage: Eukaryota > Metazoa > Chordata > Actinopteri > Cypriniformes > Danionidae > Danio > Danio albolineatus. Next base: position 12,007,573 of record CAIGQQ010002477.1, read on the forward strand.
ACAACTCTCTTTAAGAGCTCCTTGTTGATATTCAGGGCAGTTTTTAGTGCTGAATGTACGTCTGGAAGAAGCACCTGTCCTGCAGACACTAATAGAGGAGAAACCAATTGTTGCTTTTTCCTGCTGGAGAGGAAAGTCACAATGGTTGATCAAATAATAAGATTAAATTGAGTGAGGTTTCTTTTTTTTGGTCTCTTTAGCTCAGTTACATGCATGCATTGACAGTGTGAAGTGTGCAGTAAATTTTATAAAACGAGTAAAATTATTAAGCCCTAATAAGCTCCTTGGAGGCAAAAGTGCTATTTTTCCCTGTGGAGGTTTAGGATGACTTTTGTTTAAAAAAAATCCTTTGAGAAATGGGATCCCATTTGGAAAGGATTATCTGTGGCTGTGGATATTATAACGCTTTTTCAAATTTTTCGACCTTTTAATTAATTTCTGATTGTGCATGAAAACTTTCACAGCCTGGTGCACAATCATTATGGATTTAGAAGTATTATATTTTAAAAATGTTATTGTTGGACTCTTTGTCAGTGTAACGGAAAGGGATGCACGTGCAGTTTATTAAACAAATTAGTCAGGCAGGCAACGGTTAGAACTGGGGCAAACAGAAGCATACAGAAAATCCAGGATTGTAGTCAAAAACAGGCGAATGATCAGTACAGGAGGCAAAGAATCAATATTAGTGGTCAAACAAGGCAAGCATCAAAAGACAGAAAGACTAGACAAAGAAACGCTTTGTGGTGTTACAGATAAACAAGACTCAGCAGTGTGTGTGAAAATGAGAGGTGTCTTTATAGTCCAGGTAATCATTGATCATGAGTTTCAACTGTGTGTGTAAGTGTGCAGATTGTTGTCAGCTGTAGCGGGTGATGATTGGGCAAGGCATTATGGTAGTTGTAGTTCATGTGCATAGGTTAGATCGCCGGTGATCGTGACAGTCGGAGTCATACGTGCCTAATTTAAACCTTGACAAATGAACATGATTAAATATATAATTATTATTAAAACTAATATTAACATTATTATTTATGTTAGTGTTATTATTGTTATTATTATTATTAAGACTATTATTGATTTAGATATTAATGCCAACGTATTAGATTAAAGTGTTAAGTCATCTGAGTTTTATATATTAAAAATGTAACTTAATTTCATAAGACACATATAGTCATATGATACATGGTAAATGAAGCAGAATTCTCCTAAACAGTAGTCAGCAACGAATCTGGTCAACAATGAATGTCTGTGCATTTGCATGTATTTGCTAGTAAGCCCTTTAGCCATGCTAATGTGATGAAACAGCTAACATTTAACCAGCACCAAATCAATTTCATTTCTTCCATCGCTCCATCAGTTTCCTCCCTCTGGCTCACTCTCCTCACAAAAACAAACCACATTTAATGGGATTTGCTAGGTTTTGACAGCGACGTCACCTCACTTGTTTCCTTAAATGTGCTGAAGTGGGTTTCCCAATCTCGCCCCAAAGCTTTTGGCCCAAATTTGATGTGTGGCGAATAAAATCAAAGAGCGATTTCACACTTTCAGCTGTAAAATCTTCCCTATAGCAACTCTAGTTTTTGTCCATTAACTCTCAAGTCTACATCTCGGAACTGTGATTAAAACATGCATTTGACTGGTGCTTGTTTTACAGTGCCTTACACTAATATTAGCATACTTGATAAATATGAGCAAATAATAACACGTTTTTAGTTGGTATTTCAAGAGTTCACAATTAGATAATGCTAAACTATGATAGCAGGTTTGGCAGAGAACCCTGAGCTCGGAGATAGATGAGCCCAAGGTTCCCGCCTGGTCAATGAGCATTAGGAGGGATACGAGATCAGGTGTTTCTCGAGGGCCCCTGTTTGTACTATGACTAAAATGTGGTTCTGATTGATTCAGTATGAATGTGTTAAGTGCTTGTGACTGTTGTTACAATTTGTTTATATGCATGTTTTTAGACTGTGGAAGGAAACTGGAGAACCCAGGGGAAAACACACGTGAACACGGGGAGAACACCTGTGGCCCTCTTACTGCGAGGCAGCAGTGCTAGCCGCTGAGCCGCCGTGTTGCCCAATCATGGAAAGACAGAGAAGTGAAGGATAGGGGGGAGGGGATTTTTTCCAAAAACTAGGTGTGGAATGAAGTTTAGGCAGGATATATATCGAAGTTTTCGGATGATCTGATGGGCTAGCTAACGATTAGCAATAGGGATCATATCACGCGCTCCTCTCGAAATTAGTTTGTGAAACTTTACTTATTTCAGGATTATTTGACAGAGACAATTCACGTTAATAATACAATAAATATTCAGTCTGTCAAATTTTGCCAAAAAGTATGTTTCTGTCCATCTATTTTTAATGTGCATTTTGGAATATTGCATAAAAATGCTATAATAAAACAATTCAAAGTCTTTAAAAAAACTGATATAAAAGAAACTTTACAAAACATTAATTCAATAAAAAAGTTAACAAAAACTAATACAGTAAGCTAATAAATGTCTGAAGTATTATGCATTTTAAAATAAATCTAATTTTATTTTATGTAAATACCTTAAATTATTTGTCTTTTTAAACAATTTCCTCATTGAAAATATTGTAAATATCATAAATACATAGCTATATTAAAAATATATTACACATAATTAGATTAGATTAGTTATTATAAATAAAATGTAAAATATTCAAACTACCTTAAATTCTTTAAAGTTTTCAAATAAGATGAAAATTAAATGAAAACTACATTTAAAAACAACAGTAGTAACTAAAATATCCATGTAATAATATTATTATAATTAAATAATTAAAATGCATTTTAACATTTCGACACATTAATTTATGTATTTATTCGCTTATTTTAATATAAAAGCAGAGGTAAGTGAAGCTCATTTTAAGAATTTATGTTAAAAAGTGCTTTTTGTAATTGCACTAATTAATATCACCGTGTAATGTAAAGCAAAGTTACAAAATTTATGATGCATATGTATATAATTTAGGCAGTGCTATCTAAACATGCTCAAATGATTCTCAAATGTCCCACATGTTTACCATTTCAGATGCGAGTCAAACTTCACACAACACAGCTATGATTTCCATATACATCACTGCTTCAAAAGATTGCCGGCCTTTAATCTGCAAAGGTAAACAAACCGTGTCAGTCAAATAAATTCATGAAGCTGATTTCCATAATTTGCTGGCTTTGGTTTACTTCAAGCAAAGGAGGAGTCCGTTTGCAGCCACGTTTGTATTGAAGCGTCAACTTATTACTGTCTGCCTCATTTGTGTGTGTTTGTATCAACGGGTAATTGCTATGAGGTGCTTGTATTTACAGTCAAACAAGTCATTATGGTCTGTGACAGGGAAAAAATAAGATATTCTCAGAGTGAAATGGGAAATATTCTCATGTAGAGATCATATTCTGCTATAAATCATGAGCTGACTGATTTTATTAATACGCAATTTAGGCAAGGAAATGTAACAGTGAACTTCTATAGCACACTAAAGATTTCACTACAGTATTAAAATTACTTAATCGTACTAGGTTAATCAGGTTAACTAGGCAAATTAGGTTAATTAGGCAAGATATTGGACAGTTATTAATATTATTAATATTCACTAATAATATTCACCTTGAAATAATTTAAATTAATATTTTAAAAATATTAATAGTTCATATTTTTATTAAGAAAATGCTTTTATTCCAGCCACAGTAAATGAAATAAGACTTTCTCCGGAAGAAAAAAAGATATATAGGAAATACTGTGAAAAATTTGTTGGTCTTTTAAACAGCAAGGCAAGGCAAGGCAAGGCAAGGCAAGGCAAGTTTATTTATATAGCACATTTCATACACAGTGGCAATTCAAAGTGCTTTACATAAACAAGAATAAAAAAAAGACAATATATATGAGAAAAAAATTAAATAATAATAATAAAAAGATAAAAAAACAGTTAAAAACCAATAAAATGTGTTAAAACAAGTTATAAAAGAATGAAAAAGAAAAGAAAGACACTATAGTGTGATCTGTGGTACGTAGCACAGTGCTCATTTAGTAAAGGCACATCTAAACAGATGTGTTTTCAGTCTTGATGTGAATGTGCCTAATGTTGGAGCATATCTGATTATTTCTGGAAGCTGATTACAGCAGCAGGGGGCGCTGTTACTAGCTGAAGGCCGATTCACCCTGCTTTGACTGAACTCTTGGAGTTTCTAGTTTATAAAGATTTGAGTGATCTGTTAGGTTTGTATTCAGTCAGCATATCTATAATGTATTGAGGTCCTAGGCCATTTAGTGATTTAAAGTAGTAATACTTTAAAATCTATTCTGAATGTAACTGGGAGCCATTGTAAAGATCTGAGGACAGGTGTGATGTGCAGCGTTCTGAATGAGCTGCAACTGTCTGACTGTCTTTTTGGGAAGGCCAGTGAGGAGGCCGTTACAGTAATCCACCCTGCTGCTGATAAAAGCATGATCAAGTTTCTCTAAGTCTTCACTGGAAACAAAGCATCTAATTCTTGCAATGTTTTTGAGATGATAGTATGCTGATTTACTGACTGCTTTTACATGACTGTTGAAACTCAGATCTGACTGCAGAGTCACACCACAGCACTTGGAAAATATTTGAAAAGTAATCAGAATTTCACAGGAGGGCAAATATTTTAACTTCAGCTGCAACATTGCTCTCTTAAACATCTCTTGGGTGTACTAAACTGTATATTAATATATTAGCTCTAATTTTATATACAGTAAATGTCCAAATCAGATTTACGCATACACTGTAAAAAATATAATGACAAAAAGTCTAGACAACAAATATTTATGTGCTCAACAGGGTTCAGCTGAGTGTTTTAAGTTATACAAAGTTTAACTTAATATTTTGAGTTGAAATCACAAGAAAAGTTCATTTGAAAAAATAAAAAAATTAAAGTAGCAAGAATTTTTTACAGTGTAGGCATTATAGGTAATATCACTCAAAATGTCATGCAAAAATTGTACATTTTTTTTTATAAAGAAATACTCAAAACGTGGCCAAGTGTGTAGAGTTTTATTCTCTCAGCTTTATGAAAATTATGATGAATCCCTCGTGTTTTTAATATGTCATCAGAATCAATCAGGCTTGTCAGCACATCTGGTAAAAAGGCGAATCATTGGCCAACAGGCCGAACAGCTGCAATGATGCCCGAAGTGAACTGTTGATAATCCGCTGTGTAATTTTGTGTCCTAATGGCATTTCTAGTTGCAGTATTTATGGCACCTAAATAACGGCCCGCTGCTTGCACATAATGGTGCTTTTATTTGTTGCCCAGGCTTGTGCCAATGTCACGGTTTTCCACAATGCATCCAATTACTAGCGCCAGTTCACTCGCGCGGCATGAAGGGACAAACATGTGCAAACACACACTAACTTTGCCAAGTTTTGCTGTTGCCTGTTTGCACTGAACACGTCTGGCTTGGAGTGTGTGTGTGTGTGTGTTTATACTGTGTGCTTCACATGCCTAGATTTTTTTTGGAAAATCTGTATTTTTTTTGCATTCAAAAATACAAAGCAACACGGTGGCTCAGTGATTAGCACTGTCACCTCACAGCAAGAAGGTCGCTGGTTCAAGTCCTGGCTGGATCAGTTGCCATCTCTGTATGGAATTTGCATGTTCTCTCCATGTTCGTGTGGGTTTCTTCAGGTGCTCCGGTTTCTCCCATAGTCCAAAGACATTGAAGAGTTGAATAAATTAAATTGGCCATAGCGTATATGTGTGAATAAAACATTCACTGGATAATTTGGAGGTTCATTCCGCTGTGGCCAACTCTAATGAATAAAGGGACTACGACAAAGGAAAATGAATGAAATACAAATATTCACTTCTATGATTTTGAATTGCTTACAGGTCAAAGACAAGCATCAAAACAGTAGTGCAGTTATATATTTCATTTATTTATGCAGTTATGTTAATAATAATAATAATATTAAGTGCATATTAAGAACAAAAATCAATTAAAAGACTTTATTTAAGTTCACTGTGCAGCTCCAAATTACAAAATTACTCATTTGTCAGCAATACATTTTAAACCAGTTTATTCCAGAATTTTTCCAGTAAATATATATATTTTTATTTAGTTTAATTTAATAAGTAAACATGTTGTTTAATATACTGTTAGACATTTCAAAGGCTTTTTACAGTAGCACTGTTGCCAGTAAGTTACTGTATTTAAGATTTACAGTATGCAACAATAGACTAGTTTACAGTATGATACTGTAATCATTCTGCATGGAAAAATGGTAAATTACTGTAAAAAAACAGTTTAACAGTTTACTACAATAAACCTAAAAATTTGTCCTAAATTGTTTTTTAATTTTAAATAAGGTAGATCGCTGTATGTGGTGTTTGGCATCATAGAAATTTCCCATAATGCAAAGGAAAATGCAGTTATTAACTGTAAAAAGAATCGCAGTATTATGCTGGGTGAAATACAGTAAATAACAAATTACAGAAATGTCTAACAGTGTTAAGGTAAAGCAGACACATGCATTTAATATGCTTTGTATGTATATAAAATCAGTTCTGTTCATTTTATTTGATGCAAACAGACAAATAAAACACACTTTCTGATTCATTGCACAGTTATAAATAGAAAAACTAACTAAAATTGATGTTAATGCATATTTTCAGTCATGCATAAATGAAAAGGATGAGATTCATGCTCATACTCATTATTATACTCTTCTCCAGAATAGAAGTTTATGAACTGGTTGCATCTATCAAATCTAATCTAATCTATTTAATCTTTATCTAATCAAATTTTCAAAATGCATTTAATTAAACTGTTTGAAATCAACACAAATCTGTTCATTATGAAAACAATTACATTTATTCAGTATCAAATTATGCACATTAATAAAATATGGCTAGCTGTGGAGAACAGGCAATATTCAGTTATTTAAATTGGATTTATTGATGATAAACTCATATCTTGGTTATTGTGAATATAAAACACATTCAGTATATCGGTACAGATAGAAAATCTGACATGTTTCATTTATTTATCACTGACAAACGTAACACATTAGGTTTATATCCAATCCAAATATATAGGAACTTTAAGTGAAGTTTATTTATAAACAAATTTCGAGAGGATCACGTGCTTTTGATTGTTCTCAGCTGTTCCAGCATCAGCTCATGATCGATTATCCAATCAGATGATTCCTGACTCTCTATAAATAACCAAAGTTTTCTTAATCCTAACATCTTCGTCCGGAAATAAGCCAAGGGGGGAGTTCATCGAGATCTACCCGAGCTCAAACTCTCCTCTCGCCCTGCAAACGGGAGGGAGCCCTGGGCTTGAGGATCTCATAAGCTCAGGGCTCTCTCCCGGGACAGCTTGCCAAACAAGCTTTATTATCAATCATCAGCTAAGTGTGAACTCTTGAAATGCATATTAAACATAAATGTTAAATTTAGGCCCAAAAGTCTCTGCATTTCATATTAAAATTGTAACATACTTAAGGCTTTTAGTCATTTTTAACTTGTTTTCCATCTTGATGTAGGTTTTCAGGTAAAGAAACCTCCTCAAAGGTGATGTTTCAGGAGGTTTTAGTGCACAGAAACAAAATTACATTCAGTTTTGTACATAACAGACATTATTCATCATACAATCAATTTCTGATTAAATCATGCCTTGCTGCTATTCCATTCGGAAATGGTTTCCTTTACTGAAGCATACTGAATGTGCTTCAATAGCAGTTTAATGTTGAATTTAAAAACCATAATTGTGTAATGCATCACTATAGCTCGAATTGCTTTCGCGGGAAAGGATTTCTTACATCCTCCATCCCAAAAGCATTCGTCATCCGCTTAAATAAGACATGCCAGCGTTTGGCTTTAATGCCGCCTGTCAGATGGAGCAAACACAATGCATGTCAACGGTAATGGACAGTGACAGGAGGTGTTTGTCTCTCAAGGTTTCGTTTGAGATCATGGCTTTTGATGCTCTGTTGTTGTTTTTCTGCTCAATTTTCTGATGTCGGAAAATTCACAACCAGCATCGCAGAAATGACAGCTTTTTTATTTGTGTGATGTGAAGTTTTTACCAATGAAAATGCATATGCGATGATAATAAATGCATGGATATCCATTGGGACTGGATTGAAAAGTCAGTTGTTTAATATTTGGTAAAGAATTATTTCGTTTGAAAAGTCGAGGCCAGAATCAATATTCAGTAGGTAGTGCTGTCGCCTCACAGCAAAAAGGTCACTGGTTTGAGCCTCGGTTGGGTCAGTTGGCATTTCTGTGTGGAGTTTGCATGTTCTCCCCGTGGTTGTGTGGGTTTTCTCCGGGTGCTCCGGTTTCCCCCACAAGTCCAAAGATATGCGGTACAGGTGAATTGGGTAAGCTAAATTGTCCGTAGTGTATGTGTGTGAATGAGAATGTATGAATGTTTCCCAGAGATGGGTTGTGGCTGGAAGGGCATCCGCTGCGTAAAACAAATGCTGGATAAGTTGGTGGTTCATTCCGCTGTGGCGACCCTGGATTAATAAAGGGACTAAGCTGAAAAGAAAATGAATGTATGAATGAATGAATGTTGTTTAATCTGTTATGCTTATGAAATTGACACACGATATTTCATATTTTGGTGGGGATTTTATTAAATTATTTAAAATACTAAAGTATTCATGTTTGTCTGTTTAAATAAAATAATTTCTTTACATTTTATTTTTGATGTGAATAATAACAAAACAATTACAAACAACAATAAACAGGACAATAACAAAAAAGTATTTCTGACTCATCACAGTTTTAAATAGGAAAACTAACTAAATTAATGTTAATGCATATTAGTCAGGCATAAATGAAAGATTTTATGCATATAAAAATCACCTATGAACTTGCATGTCATATATATATTTATATAATTTGCATACATTTACATGTAGCATATTTCCATATTGGTTTGTTCAGAATGTCCAAAGATCATTAAAAAATAAAATTACTTTAAAAACTAATTGTGAACGCTACCGAAATGTTCTCAACCTGCATTTATGTTACGCTGGTGTTGACAATAAATCTAGAAAAAGAGAATGGGGTCAGATTTAATTACATGTGGACAGTGTGAAAAACATGTTTATTTCTTAGACTTTTGCTGCTTATTTTTACTTCAAGATGTTCATGCATTTGGCCCTAAATCTCCCATGATTCATCAGTATTCCAGCATACAACAAAGTCCTTTCAGGAAACAAGCCATCATCGCACAGACTAATTAAATTGAGGGAAGACTAATAGAATCGTGCACCCATTATGACCCTCATGTAAATGGAAAAATTAAATGCCTCAGAGTAGTTGCCGGCAGTGCTTGCGCAAAACTCCCTTTTCTTGCATCTTTCCTTTTCATAAGTCAATTTCACCTTTGACTAAAGACTCCAGCAAGGTCTCGCTCCAGGTCCGAATCGACTCATTACAGTGTCATTTATAATTAGCGGCGCTATTGATATTGACTTAATGTATTCATAGTCTAAAGTCCAGCTAATTTTTCTGAAGGATCGAACGCTTTAATTTACCATCCGCGAAGGTGACACTTTCACATATTCTGACATTCTCCTGTAGTGTAAATTTGCTGGCAATACCCAAGAAATCTTTTCGTGACCCAAGTTGAACAACTCTATTTAAGCCCAGCCTATCCAACAGGTCCTGTCACTGAGAATTGATTGCGTGGTGAAAGAGGCAAGTTTTCAGCTGCTGAACAGGTTTTTTTTTCTCTTGTAAACGCACTATTCGTCTTCTTGATTCTTCCCAGTTGACCTTCTTCCACCCAAGTGTTTTTTTCTGTGCATTATTTTGTTCTCTTTAATGTGAAACACTGCAAAAAGTGAAAACAGAGAGCAGGTCATATAGTATTTAAAAGTGTCCTAATATTGTGTAACAGCCCCCAACAACATGTTTAAATTAATCAAAAATTTTTAACTTATAGTAAAATGACATTAAAACACTCAGAACACTTTAGAAAATGTACATATCTAGAAAAAAATGTTTCAGAAACATTTCGATATGATTTCGATATGGTTAGATTTCGATACGGTTTATTTGAGCCAATTAAAAAAGGGTTAAGACATGAAAACCCCTCCCCTTTCCAATTACCTACTCTGATCTGATTGGTCAGCTGGCCACGTCTGTTTTGATTGATTTTGCATCATGTCAAGAAGTGAAACAGCCAATAAGATAGTAATATCATGCTTTATCTAGAAAGCTGCACAAGTGTGTACATCACATATTAGCAGAAAATTTACACATAATGTGTTAATCATACTTAACAGTTCGTGGTGTAGAATGCTTGTTGGTCCAAATAAAGAAGTAGGGTTTATAATAAACAATCATTTAGTGAATTCTGCATTGAATTTACTACATTAAAATATGGAAGTGCTTGTGGCCGGATCAGAGTGCTTAGATATTACTGATTTAGATCATTAGCAGGCAAAATATTCTGAAATATAACAACTCATTAAAGGGTCACGAAACAGCAAAACACATTTTTTGAGCTGTTGACAGTCATATATGAGTCCCACGCTGCTATAAACACTATTAGGACACATATATTTCACTAAAAAGTGAAAATTGGTTGTTTTTGCATTATTTCAAGCAAATTCGTTCTTCCGGTTTGAAACGGATTTTTGAAGCTGCATCACGCCGATGAGATCCATGCCTGTATTCCAGCGTGGAGAGTTGACGTCTGTACCGTTGAGGGCATCGTGACGTCTCTGAGTGTGCGTCATTGATTCATGAGATAGACATGGTTCAAACCAATCAGCGCGCTCTATTGTGGCGCAACTTCATTATTATGCATGATAGCTTCGAAGATTGTTTACCTGCTACAGTGTTCAGACGGCAGAGAGACGCCACGCTGTGTTGCCAAAACAAGTGGAAGAAGAAGAATTGTTTGCAGACACAGATCGCCAGTGTTGTGTTTATAAACATGCTCCAACCAAAGTTTTGCTTTCATTCCCCCGCTATAAGAGCGCAGCTGGACTCTCAGTGGATTACAGCGCACGCGACAGAAATGCGTTTGTAAGGAACATTTTTACCCGAGAGCTTTCCGCATCTGGAAATGGTGAAATCCTGATTTGCCGCTCGACTCCTTTTCAAAAAACAGCCGCGGTCCAGTTGGTATTGATTTTCCTGTCTCAACAGATGTGGTAATTGAGAGAATGCTGCTCTCCAAGTGTAAACATATAAACACCCTAATCAAAAGGTTACTGTCGTGTAGAATTTTCGCTGCATTTTGTGATAGGATAGTCTAAACACACATGGCTTTCTGACGCTGCTTACCGAGGGTGTCTAAGTTACCAAGAAATTTGAAGGTTTTTTTTTTCTAACATACGCCGTGCGGTATCAAATACTCCATTAAATCTGCACTACTCCTGCAGTTCCTTACATTTAATATCTCGTTTGTCACGAGGGACATGCAGGAAATCTTCCTGAGTAAAAGTGAAAGTGCCAAACTGCAGTTAAATTCAACAAATTAATAATTTGGCAAATAATTAGATGACTGATGTCAGTGTAAACAGTCACTGTCTTTCTCCTCTGCGTCTGTGTTTGTGTTTTGCCTGTTTGAAAATCAGCGCGTGCCCAAATGGAAACTCCCATTTTTATGCAAAACCTTCCCTCTTTCCCTCCCCTGACACTCCCACCTAAGCAGAGCTGGACACACCCACTTTCCTGAGCTTTTCCAGACTGTAGGTGTGAAAACACCCTGATGAGACAGGGGGGTTTCGTGGCCCTTTAAAACAGTATACAGCATATCCTTAATTATCATGCACTTTTTTTGATTAACAACTTTTCAAACTGTTTGCATTGAAGGACCACTACGTTACAAGCTTAATATATTTTTTTACAAGCCCATATGACCTGCTTTTTTTCAACCTAATGAATCACATTTTTCAGGTAAAAACTTAATTCTTTAGGTGTGACAAGTTTTAATTCTTTGGTTGTGACAAGTAATTTAAGTTGATCCATAGTGTTGTTGTTTTTTTTGTCATTGTAGAGCAGATTTCTTTGCTGCGTGTGAGGACTTGCCAAAATAAACATATAAATCCTCTTCATTTTGGTGAGAGTTAGTCACTGGGTGCAGTTTAGCAGATCGAATAACTGTAGATGAGCACAGCTTGTTACCGATAAGGTCAAGCTCATTTTCTTAATCTCCATCGTGTTTGGGTGGCCGCCGCTGCACATTATACTGTGGGAAAGAGAACATTATGATCTGGAGAGTAATTTAGATTTAATTTGGCACAATTAAACACCCTTTTTTGCTGCTTTCTGTCCCAAATTTGCATGCACACACACACACACACGCACAGTTCACCACAAAAATGAAAGCACCGTCATTACACTGAAGGTGAATGGGGGCATGTGCTGTCTAGCTCCCAAAATGATGAAAACGCTTCATTAAAGCACCATTAAAGTTTCATAAAGACCTTCTGAAACCATCTGATGGCTTTGCATTCTCGGTGATGTCAAATATAGTATAGTGCAGGGGTGCTTAAACTTCAAGGGCCAAAATCTAAACTTGATTGAGGCTAGTGGGCCGAAGGTAAATATAGTTGGGTAATTTAAAAACGACCAGAAAACATTGCTTTATATTAACTAATACAGTATTTTTTATATTGTATAATGAACTTATTTCAGTAAAAACAAAACAATCTAATTTAAAACAGAATTACACCAGTTTTTGCCTTGATTTGCTGCCTGGTCCGCTATCCGTCGAGTGACAGTATTTAACTTTTAAAAATCAGATTCATTTACATTTAGTTGAAGCATTTCGTTTCAGTTAGCCTTTTTTGTAGCTCAGCAATAAAGCAAAAGAGTTTACGTAAAAAAAAAAAGGTTACGTCAAATTATAAATGATGATCTCTGTGTTAAAGGCATTCACTCACTCACTGTCCTGTTAGGGCGTACTCACACTATGTACAGTTCCCTTTAACCGGGCCAAAGCATGCTTGTCCCCCCTTCCGTCTCCCCCGACGGCTCGCAATCACATTGCATTCGGGCCTGAGCACGCTTACGCCATCGATGATGCGCTGTTCAATGTAAGAGAAGCGATCTTGTAGATTTCAGTGGAGATTTCTTTATATCATTATATGGTTTCAGTGGTTTGATATGCAGTGACACACAGTCAAATATTCCCCCGAACAGATCAGCCACTGCTGACGCTCATAAACAATCATAAAGTCCTCGTGCTGCAGGATTTAGAAGGTTTACTAAAGGCGCTGCTGTCGTGCAGTGAGGGGTTTGCGTCTTTAATAATTTACGACAGTTTGTGTTCATGAAACAGTAAGAATGATTAATAAATCTATATGAAACAGTCCCCAAAAGTCACGTCTCCTCTTCAGTTTCAGGCTCAGGCACGCTTTGCACTCACACTACAAGTGTACCGCGCCAAAGCCCAAGTGCCCAAGCCCGGTTTAGCGCACTCACACTTCTAAAATTATTTGGGAAACGGGCCTGAGCACGGTTCAGATAGCATAGTGTGAGTACGGCCTTAGATGGGATGGTGGGCCAAATCAAAGCTTACAATGGGCCAACTTTGGCCCGCGGGCCCTACTTTGGGCATCTTTGGTATAGTGCATCTTCACTCAGCTTATGTGAACCAAGATTATTCTATAGGGGTGTTACGAGACGCTTAGCCCGTGAGACGAGACACGAGATTTATGTTCATGAGAACACGACGAGACAAGATTTTCCCACTATTGTTAATAAATCTTCAATGATAAAATATATGAAAGGAAAATATTTAATTCAACAGAAAGAATGCTTTAAATCAACTTGTAATGAAAGTTATTTTACTTCTATTTTAATGAATTTTATGCAGAATGCAAACACTTATAAATACTTAGCTATAAACTCAACTGGCTTCTCCCCTGTACAGTTTCACATACAGAATCAAACTCTTATCCACAAATTGAACTTTTTTTATGTATGTAATCATACATTACTCCACATACTCCACATGTTTTAACTCGGTTTGTGTTTACAACAATTTTGGCTTTCATCAAATCTAAAGTGCTATTCCATCGCATGTTATGAGCCGTGGTTAATGTGTGTGGCAGCAGTAGCAACCTCTGCTTTTGGACGCGGCAACCTTTGAACTCTGCTGAGGAAAAAAGTGGTTACGTCACACTTACCCACCCAAGCAAACGAGTAATGCGCAACTCTGAGGCCAACCTGCATTGCCAGGTGTGTGCAAAGCACTTGATGTGCAGTTCAAATCCAATACGGCGTCCAATATTCAATGCTAAATTCACACTCACGCTCCATCATAACATCACAACTCACAAGACAACTTTATATATATACCATCAGTCATGGCATTGCCGTTATTTAGAATAGTAAAAATGGCTTAACATCTATTCATTTCACATTGGAAAAACCGCCTTGAGTGTTTATCTGTACATATAACCACTTAGAGCTATTTATAACCTCAAGACATTGGCATCCATCAGCAGCCATTTAAATGGTTTTCATGCAGACGACTGGCGATAAACCAGCCTCATTCCCTGGAGAAAACACTATCTTCAGTCTGGCCAGACGTTCAACGTACATGCAGATGTGTTAAATGTATTTACCCTGGAGTAAAAAGACACCGTGAGTTATGCAGTCAGTCATTTAACATTTCATTGATTTTTGGGAAAAGAAAATTGGCAAAAGCTGTTCTCAAATTAACCCCAAAAAACCTTTTGCATTTGAATATAGTAAAGTAATGCATTTAATCATAATCAGGGTTTGTACATTTTATCTTTGCATTAACTATCAAATCAGAATCTAGCATCCATGACCAGCATGCATTAAAAGATCTATCCGTAAATCAAAGGACTTTTCTTTATTCCTCTCTCTCTCTCTCTCTCTTTCGTTTTGTAGATCTGCACTGAAGACATTAGACTGCAAATAGACAGATTCTGGTTAACAGTGTTATTTAAATTCATGCTATAAACTGCAGTTCTGCCGGTGTCCTTTTAATCAAGGCTTTTCCCAGTCTCTCTCTTCAGCTTGTCTTTGATCTGTGTGCTGCAACAACATCTGGTTATTCATGCCCTGTATGTGAACTAGACTCAATGCTATACAAGGTAGAGTCAAAGGCATTGTGCGGAAAGAGATGTTTACATGTACAGTAGGAAAATCAATGCAAGAAGGTTTATTGTTTAAAGTAGATGTGGAACAGAAGATGAGATGGTCTTTTTCCCTATTGTGATGCCAAACAGGTTGTAGAATGAAACAAAATGTTGGACTGAACTTGATTTAATCCACACTTGTAAAAAATGTGTTAGATTTACTTAAAATATATGCACCACTTTTGCACGACTATTTTTAAAGGTGACCTATTATGCAATGACTTTTATAAGGGGTTTAAAAATGTGTGTAGCAACAGTCTGTGAATATAACCAGCTTCTAATGGTAAAAATTTATTAATTTTATTTTTATAATCATCCTTCATAAAACAGTCTGCAGAAACACTTGGACATTCTCTTTTTAAATAAAATAAACATATAAAGCAGTGACTGCATGTTGAGAAAAAAAATACTGATACAACGCTAAAAATTTACTCAAGTAAAAGTATATATTATTAACAGCTTAACTTACATTGTCCTAGAAAAAACTACTTGATTACAGTAATTAGAGTATTTGTATTTTGTTAGTCATGCATAATAAGGATTTCCAAATGTAGTGCATGACATAGTGAATCCACAAGGTGTGATTTGATAAATTGATGCATATTTATACTCTCAAACTTGCTGGAAAGTTAGTGTGAAATAAGCATAAAGCAGCACTCGGTGCGAGCACTTTATAACTCAAGTCCTCAGTGAGCTAAAAATAGCATGTAACCATGGTGCAGGAGAAAGAAAAGACTACCATCGCACAGTATATTGATTCTTTGACAGGAAAACAGTGATGTCAGTTTAATAATTGAAGCTTGTTTCATTCAATTGTTTGTGTTGGACTGTCTCCAGTTGGAGAAACAACAGCCATGATGATATTGAGCCAGACAATGTAAATACGAGATTCAGACTTCAATATTTCTACAATATGCGCTTGCTCCAGGGGGTTTGTGGATGCAAAAACATCAGGAAGCCTTTCAATGCTATATTAAAAAAAAACTTTATACACCTCCTAGTAAAACTGAAGCATTAAAGGGCACCTATTTAAAAAATCTACTTTTTAAGCTGTTTGGACAGTCATATGTGTAGGTATAGTTTATAGACAGTCATATTGGGCTGATATTAACACACCCAGTCCTTTTTTTCCCCAATTTAACAGCATAAAAACGGTGGACCAATTGGAGCGGTTTTGAGACCGACCACAACTTTACATAGGAGTGCGGTTCCCCCGCCCACCGAATTGATTGACAGCTGCGTATGAACATGTCTCCTTAGTAACTCATATAATCATATCATCAAGATAGGACGTGTGCAAAACAACCGGGAATAAAAGAACTGGGTGTGCGTGCTTGCGTGAATGAACTTTGTAACTACATTGTGTGTGACTCATCATTGCAACTCCTCAACAAACACATCAAACAGTCATTGGTGACGTTCTTACTGTTGTATTTCTCACAAACTTAGTGAGATCTGCTTCCTTTACATCTGTTCCTGTTGCGTCTGTCTGTATCTGACGCAGCCGAGGGCGGAGATTGAGGCACGCTGACGGGCACGTGGGAACGGTGGGCGGGGAGAACTATTCTTAAAGGCCCAGTACCAAAAACAGCAAAAAGCTGTTTAGAGCTATAATACAAAGACTTGAGACAGCTATAATTAACAATCTGATGGGTATTTTGAGCTGAAACTTTACAGACGAATTCTGCTGACAAAAAAGACTTATATTAAATATAAAAAAAGGGGTAAAATATGTGCCCTTTAAAGTGGATTGTTCACCCAAAATCACCTATCATGTACTCACCCTTAACATTTTTCAAACATGTTTGAGTTTCTTTAACACACAAAAAAAGATACTTTTAAGAATATTTCTTAAACCCACATGACCTGCTCTTTAAATATTACATCTTAAAGTCTGATACCAAATAGGAATCCATCTTTGTCTGTCTTGAGCGCATTATCGATGTCTTGTGCTTTACTCGAAAAAAGATGAAAACATTTAATCAGCCGTCCCTCAACTGGGAATGAAATCGAGCAGAGTTCAGTGACACAGACTCTGAAGTAACAGGTAATTCCCGAGTCGGCCTCCATTACTGTATTATGCGCTGGACGGCCAGCCGATGCATCGACCCATCTGCGGCTGAGATAAGTGGGAAATCAATGGCCATTGATTAAGATCAGACTGTTACTGTCAAGCTGGTCGTCCGGTGGCTGCATGAGTCTAGTTCATGAGGTTCAGCCCAATAAACGTCCCACTCAGGGCTCAGAGCATCTGCTGGACCGTCTGTGATGTGAACTCTGATGTCCTCTGACCTACTGACTTTCAGACTGTTTATGTGAATTAGTGCGGTCAGTTGAGCTGACGAGGCAAATGTAGAATTAATGTCTTTAATGTTATGTTATTTAATTTTTTATCTATCTATCTATCTGTCTGTCTGTCTGTCTGTCTGTCTGTCTGTCTGTCTGTCTGTCTGTCTGTCTTTCTGTCTGTCTGTCTGTCTGTCTGTCTGTCTGTCTGTCTGTCTCTCTATCTATCTATCTATCTATCTATCTATCTATCTATCTATCTATCT
>CAIGQQ010002477.1:12065315-12097590 GCA_903798035.1 Danio albolineatus
TCTATCTATCTATCTATCTATCTATCTATCTATCTATCTATCTATCTTTCTATCTGTCTGTCTGTCTGTCTGTCTGTCTGTCTATACTTGAGAAAAAGTGTATGGTAATATGCTTTTTAAACATTCTCTATATGTAAATTGCATTTAGACGAGTGCTACCATGAGCTCAGTAAGCTGTTTGTTTATGACAGCGTTGTCGCTGTGAAAGTTTGCAAAGTAATAAAACATTTCCATTTCTCCAAACAGCTTATTTCTGCTGACAGCCACATGATTTATTTTGGAGATATGTTGAATTAAACCGAAGAGTCATCTCAGCACAGACCTGGTTAATGAGCATCCAGCAACCCCTGGAGCTGAGCTGCTGTTTTTCTGTGTTTGTGTGACTCTGCAAGGCCAGGTCACGTTAAGAGACTCTTTTTCACGCTGAATGATAGATAGTTGTACCATAGTAAACAGTCTCTGGGGCCTGGATGTTATTATCAGGTGAGCCGAGGCCTTCATTAAATTTTATGATTGCACTCTTGGTGTACTTTAAAAGTGAAGTGCTTTGAAATGTGCATTTTTTATTCAGTGCATGACGTAATCTCAACTGAAAGACAAGGCGAGACATTAAGTAGCTACTCCCCTTTAAGAAAAACAACCAGTAGCGTTTTGTTTACTCACACCAGTTAGAGTGGTTGAGCTCAAGCGCATCAAATGAAAAGCATCCTAAAGAGGGCCGGGCATGTTAGATACTAGAGAGCATTTAATTGGTCAAGAATTGATGAGAAACTGAAGTATGAGGTGATCGTTGATCCTTGAAATCATTGAAAAACCATTAAAACTAGAAGCTTTTGATGTTTATATCATCTAAATGCTAATTTTGTCACTGTTTTGTTGCACACTAGCTTATAGATATACTGAAGAGTAATATACTTACACTTACATCTACGTTTTTTGTTTCACAGGGACTTTAAGCCTTGTCTGCTCATGCATTTTTAAAGACTTGACAAATGAATCTCATAATATCAAAACAGAAAAAGAGTTTGTTAGCATGTTTCTATCCTGATTTACTGTAACACAGTGCTATCCTATATAATGCATTGCTAGCATTTAATACTCTATACCAGCGGTTTCCAACAAAGGGGGCCTCAGCAAGCTCTGCGGGGGCTTGCGTCATATTTTTACATCTTTTTAGCAATGGACAATTACGAGAACGATCATGTTTCTTTCATTTTATCCCCTGGCTGACCAAAAAAATGGACAAATTTGTAAGTCGTCTTCCACAAAAAAGAGTCTCACTGATTCACCTTCAGCAGCTAATAGTAATGACCCAAGCATACTGGACCCAGGTGAGGAAACTTTAAACCAAGGGTGCACAAACTTTATCTTATAAAGGGCCTAAAACCAAACTTGACTGAGGGCTGTGGGCCGAAGTTGAATGTACCAAACCGTACCGTGAAATTTGCCATGTGTAATTTCCTCATTTATTTGCTAATATTTTAAAAATAAGTAGAAAACGTTGCTTTAAAACATATTAATTAATGATGCAGTATCATTTTTAACGTTTTATAATGAACTTATTACAATAAAAACATAAACAATCCCGTTTATAACACAATGGAGATCAATGCTGAATACACTAGTAGAGCTGCTCCTGCCTTTGTCTTGATTTGCTTGCTGATGTCTTGTACTCTGTCAAGTGGCAGTTTTTACAATTTAAAAGTCTGATTCATTTGCAACATTTAATTT
Organism: Danio albolineatus; assembly: GCA_903798035.1. Lineage (NCBI taxonomy): Eukaryota > Metazoa > Chordata > Actinopteri > Cypriniformes > Danionidae > Danio > Danio albolineatus. The sequence goes on from CAIGQQ010002477.1 coordinate 12,067,047, forward strand.
TCAGTTGGCTTTTTTGTAGCTCCTCAATTAAACAAAGAAACAAAAGTTTACGTTAAATTGGAAGTGACGATCTCTGTCAAAGGCATTTGCCCCAACCAACTCCCTATCATTTTCCCTCTCTTTTCAGATAGGTTGGAGGGGTAAACCATAGGTAACCAGGTGCCAACTTTGGCCCGTGGGCCCTACTTTGGGCACCTCTGCTTTAAGCATTTCGGGTCACAACGCTAGCAATACTGGAAAAACGACATGCAGGAAATGCCTGACCCAGTACCTGACAAAAGTTCATGCTAAAAATTGCATGAGGCCGTGCAAATTATAAAGACATTTGCAGATGACTCATCCCAATACCCAGTACTCATACTCATCCCAACAAAATCCCAGGTGTACTCAATACTGTAGAAATGACCCACTGATTCTTTGCTTTTATATTTTACATTAGGCTGTTATTTTTGCATAAACACATCTAGATATAGTAATAAACACAACCTTTTTGACATACCTACTGTAAACACATATGAGCGATAATATCATTAAATGTGGAGGGGGGCCTTACAGTATTTTCCGGGGGGAAAAGGAAGGTCTTAGAACTATTTTAAACTTCCAGCCTAGATATTTTCAAGGCAATATCAACATTTGTCTGTACAGCTACTCTATGTTGTGCTAGTCATCATTTCATCTTTCTATCACAAGCATACAAACTCATGCTTTGACTCCTGGTGCATTATGGGCCACGTCATTTTTCACAGTGTTATCATTCACTGCCATAAACAGAAACCTCGTCCACCCATGCCGTGCTCACTGCTAATATGCAGCAGACTGAACGCATTAGAGGAAAATAAAAAGCCGTGCGTGTGTTCTCGCGCTCTTCTGAACGTGATAAATGAGCGTTTGAGTCCGAAGAGACACCTCAGTCTCTAAACTGTGCTCAACATTTACACCAGACTCATCGCTGAGCAGTGCTTTTACTCGTCTGTGAGCGTTTACACACGGCTGCAAATGTCTGTGTGTCAGTGTGTTTGAGTTTGTGTGTGTGTTTTATGCATTTAGATTTTTGTTTTCAGATTTATAATATTTTTACTATTTCTAAGATAGTTTTTTGAAATGCAATGTAATATTAATGAAGGTAAATTTAATATTTAATATTAATTTATTATTTTTATTATAGTACATACTTTGATTACTTTATAATTATTATATTACATACTTTGATTACTTTATAATTATTATATTACATATTTTAATGAAAATGTTTAATGCATTTAATAATAGTCTAAGTGTGTGCGTGTGTTTTGCATCATACATTTAGTTTGTTTCTCTTTTTATTTATTTTATTTTATTAAGTTTATTTTTAGGGTTATTACATATTTTATGAAATTGTATTACTTAATAATTTAATTATTTTAAAGTTTTATTTTATTTTTTAATCAAAGTGTTTAATATAGTTAATAATAGTCTGTATATGTGTCTCTTTATGTGTGGAGTGTGTGTATTTCTGTGAGTGTGTGTGTATTTTTGTGAGTGCATGTGTGTGCGTGTTTATGTGTGAACGTGAGTGTGTGTATGTCACTGACCTCTCGCTAGTAAACGTGTCCTTACATGGTGATTCTGTTCTCACTAATACTCACCAGCTCATAATATTTACATGTTCACAGTCAGGATAGAAGAAGGGACCAGCAGACAATAAACCAAACACACAGATCATGTGTAAACCTCGTACATCTATAAGCGTAGACTGATTTATTAGTGCACTATTATGGTGTCTTGCTCTGGTATTTGATGTCTGAAAGAGATGTGTGTGTAGTTATGCGCTTTAGGTGGAGCTTTTACTTCATTGCTCTCTTTTTATCCTTTTACCTAGAGTGAAAAGTGTAGGATTTGCTTTTATTTAGTATTCAGGAGACTTTCGGTAGAAACAGATTTAACCAATATAGTCAATAATAAGATATTTTTAAAGATCTATATTTGTTAAACAGTAACAGGTGGAGTGCCATAAACTGAATGCAGATTGCAGCTCAGTTATATATTGTAGTATTTACTGTACAGTATATGCTATTATTTTCACAATATTTTTATTATTTTATTTTATATAAATAAATAATTTAGCAGATTTAGAATTTATTAAAAATGTTTATTTTTTTACAGTTTTCACTCTTGAGTGATTTTAGCACTTTTTAAACATACATCTATATATATATATATATATATATATATATATATATATATATATATAGAGAGAGAGAGAGAGAGAGAGAGAGAGATAGAGAGAGAGAGAGAGAGAGAGAGAGAGAGAGAGAGAAAGAGAGAGAGAGAGAGAGATTTTTGATTTTTAAAACTTACTTTAATTCATACCACAATAAAGATATCAATATTACAAAGGTACATTTTACTCAAGCCATTTTGTAAATATTAGTTCTCCATCTTTAACAGAGCACAACCTATCTTTATAAATCCACACATTTTCAAACTCTTCAATATTCTTGACATTCTTATAAAAAACAAAATCAAACTTGATTCTCACTTTGATTAAACTCTTAAAAACTTGCACCACGTCTCGACAAACTTCACCCTCTATCCTTTCTTTTCTTGTTATATAAAAACCAATACACTCACTAAACTTGTTTGTTACACGTTGGTTTAATTTCATTTCTGTCTACTTTAAAAAAATCAGGTGGATCTTTTATTTCATTGCTCTCTTTTAATCCTTTTACCTGGAATGAAAACTGTAGAGGAGGATTTCATTGTTATTTTTTAATATTTGGGAGACTTACAGTAGAAATTTATTGAACCAATTTAGTCAATATTAAGATTAAGGTATTTAAAAAGTCAATATTTGTCATGCAGTAAAAGTTGGAGCGCTATAAACTGAAAACTTTTTGGTTACACTTTGGTTTAATCTCATTTCCGTCTACAAAAAGCATTTGCAGTTTTACAGAGTTCTTATTTCTGTGTTTATTTTTTACCTATAAAGGCGCTGTATTGGGGAATGAAAGCACAGATAGTGCATAGCTCAGTGTCTCCTTCACCAGAGCAACACAGAAACTTTTTTAGCCGTTCCTGGAAGATCTGGGTCAGATTTTAAAATAAACACAAATACATCAGCAGAACTTTAATACGCTCAAACTCGTTCAGTCCAAAACTGCAGCAAAGACAGAACATAGACGCAGTTATTTCATCATTTACTCACATTTATGACCTTCTCAGGTTTGTTTGTTTTATTACTTATTTATTACTAATGTATTTATGTTTGTTTGTTTTTTTATTTATACACTTTTATGACTTTTTATTTAGTTTTTATTTTATTTATTGTTTGTTGTTATTATGCTTTTTCATTTAGTTACATTTTTATTTATATATTTATTATTTATTTTAGTTTTTTTAGTCATTTTATTATTATATTTAACATTATTGTTTGCTCTATTATTTATAATTTTATTAATTTATTTTTGCATTTCAGTTTCATAATATATTTATTTATGATTTATGTTTAAATGTTTTTTTTTTCATTTAATTTACATCTTAAATTAACCCAAAATATTTTTTTTTCATGTGGAACACAAAAGAAGGTATTTAGCAGAAAGTTCGTGCTGCTTTTGTCTTTGCAATTCATTAAAGAATAGAGCCGTATGTAAAAAAGAAAGACTTAAAATAGTCCAGACTACTTTAATTGTACATTTATACACTATATTCATACCTTCCCAAAACATGCAATAGCTTTCCACCAAACTAAATATAACAGATGACAAAAAAATCCACATAATAATACTTTGCACAATAATAACATGCTCAACAAAAGAAAGCAGATTACGTGCATTATGATGAGCAACTGATGACAGAATTATGATTAATGCACGAACCATTGCTTTTAAGTGCAAACAAATGCACACACAAACATTTACAAACACGGCCATCTGTTGTTCAGATCTATTGTTTGCTTCATGCAATTATTATAAATTTTCCTAAAACGCTGCAGGTCCCGCAGGGGGGAGACGCGTCCTTCATGCCTAAAACAACAGGAGCGCTGTGCGGTTCGGCCAACTAACTGCCTGCCCCATTGCACATTTTTAATGCATCGCCTCTGTTCCAGTGCAGGTACTAGAGAAAGATTTGGAAAAAACACCCTCTGTTGACATGAAAGCAAACCTGAGCTGCATGCATTAGCACTAGTGTTATAGCATTAGCTCACAGGCAAACGCACATCAGTATGCAGGATCACATGTGCCCTTGTGTGTGTGTGTGTGTGTGTTTGTAAGTAGTGTTTTTCGGCTTCTCTTCAAGAGTTTTTTTTACAGCTCAGCAATATGCAATACTTTAGTCTTTGCGATTTAATGCATTTCTAGTGTGTGACAATTAACAAGGGATGACTTAAGTCTAAGTCACTAAAAGATACATTTGGAAAATTAATAATTTTATTAATTCGCACATGATTCACATAATTATTTATATTTTTTGTGTTTTTTTCTTCATTTTTCTTGTTTTTTTTATTTAGTATAAAAAAATGTATTACATTTTAAAGCAATTTATTTTTCTTATTTAATTATTATATTTTTTATTTAATTATTTAATATTATTTATTAAATATATTAAATTGTATTTTTAATTAAAGTGTTACATTTATTATTATTACTGTTATTACATTTGTTTAAAACAATCAGTAAAGTGTTTTAGATGCAATTTTTTTATTTTTAAATAAATTATATCAAAGCATTTATGTTGTGCATTTTAATAATGCATTCCTAAAATGAACACGTTTAAGTTACTTTAAATAAATTGTTTGTATATTTATTTAATTGTGTTATTAGATTAAATGTATTTTTCTAATTTCATTATTATTATTATTATTATTTTAAAGCAATTTTGTTTTCCATTTTATTTATATTATTTAATTTCATGTATTTTTTATATTTTGTTTATATATTTATTTATTTTATTCATTCATTCATTCATTCATTTTCCTTTGGCTTAGTCCCTTTATTTATCGGATCGACGCAACGGATGCCCTTCCAGCCACAACCAAGTACTGGGTAACGCCCACCTAATTTAGCTTATTCAATTCACCTGTGCTGCATGTCTTTGGACTGTAAAGGAAACCAGGGCACCAGTAGAAAACACACTCGAACACAGGGAGAACATGCAAACTCAGAAACACTAACTGACCCAGCCTAGGCTCGAACCAGCAACCTTCTTGCAGTGACGAACCAGTGCTCACCAATCCATATCTCCAGAACAGCACAGAGCTCAAACCAATTTTCCAGTTGCATCCCACCATTTGAGCTGCTGGTGTTGTGTCAAGCCTGAAACACATTCCTCATATCCAGGAGTGTTGTCATGAAATACTCACCCACACACATTTCACAATCTTCTTGTGCAGCAAACTGTAGATAAAGGGCAATTCTTACAGTCACTCCTGCAAAATACATCCCACTCCCATCTTCTCATGGGACACAATGACCAGACAGTGACCTTGTGTGGTTGGTGTGCTTTATATCTCTGTGAGAAAAACATCAGGCCACGCCCCTATATTGGTGACAGACACATTGACTCCTCCCCCTTTTCAACATTTACCCTTCAGCAAATGAGATTTTCCCATGTAAAGCTGCAGGAAGTGGTTGATTCATCATATTTTAATGTCTCCAGATAAAAATGGTTGTCAAAACAGGAAAGAAGTCCTTGTGATTTTGTTTCAAGGAGCATCTTTTAATCTTTTTTTATCAGTGCAGTGTCGTAACTATATTTCTGCAGTGTTTTGTCATTTCAAGGGACTCGTTTTGTGCACTTTATTTTTCGTTTGAAGTCCCTTTTAAAATGTTAGTCAAGGCTTCACATACACAAAACTGTCACAATTAGCGCTGCTTGCTAAAGCGGCATTTTACAGCCAAGTCATTTGCATTAAAGACTATTTTTCTTCAAATACTTTGACTTGTTGAGGAAAGCTGTGGATTTTAAAAATGCAAATTTAATCTAATTGTATTCAGCTATTTTGCTGAAATAGTCTCTGCTAATGGTGATGTCAGCACGTTGACACTTTACTCACACAACTGATTGGCTAAAGAGCCTAAAATATCATTGACAGTTTGTAAAATTCTGACATAACTTACCTTGCGGCATAAGTTTTATGTAAATGTAAATTACATAAATGTTTCTGGAGGCTTACAGAATATCATGATTGACAATTTCGGAGGCCATATCTAAGCCTAAAATAAGTCATAAATGTTCATTTTTGTAAATTGAGATTCATCTATAATCAGAAAGTTTACATTACACTATTTCTTTTTATGTTCTTGTATTGTTTGTTAGCGTAGGACAATATTTAGTTGATTTTTCGTTAAACTGGGTTTAACAAAAATCTAAATATTGATAAAATCATAATTAAAGTTCTAGCATTTAAAGTTTTCCCATTAAAAGGTCTCAGCAATTAATAATAACAATCAAAAATTAAGTTTTCATATTTGCGGTAGGAGATTTACAAAATATAATTATGGTTTTTGGCATAAAGGAAACTATTATTTTGACCCATACAATGTATTTTGCGGCTATTGCCAAGATGATCATTATGTTATTTCAAGAGTTCACACTTAGCTGGTGATTTAATATAAGCTTGTTTGGAATGCTGTCCCAGGAGAGAGCCCTGAGCTCAAGGGATCCTCGAGCCCAGGGCTCCCTCCCGTTCTTAGAGCGAGAGGGGAGCTTGAGCTTAGGTAGATCTCAAACTCCCCGGCTACGGTAGCTAAAGAAACATATGAGGAGGAAGGGAGTTTGACAAGTGCCTGAATTTCTTAACCTGTTGTTAAACAATGTATATCTTTGGATGGTGGGAGGAAACTGGTTTTCCCGGGGAAAACCCACGCAGACATGGAAAGAACATACAAACTCCGCACAGAAACACCCACCAGCCTGGCGAGGACTGGGGCTGGCAGTGTTCTTGCTTTGGGGCAACAGTGCTAACCACTGGGCCGCCGGGCCGCCCGATCTAAGAAAAGGAGGAGGAGGGGGAGGAAAGGGGGGGTTTTCTCCATACGAAGATAACTGTGGAGTAAAACTTAGTCATAGTAAATGGGGAATCATATGATTGGGAGATCATGATTAGTTAATGTGAGACCAGCTGTGGTAAATCACAAGCACGTGATCCTCTCAAAATTAGTTTATGAATAAACTTCACTTAAAAATTATGAATTCAGTTTTTTGTGCTACAATTTGTGCTACAATTTTCCTATCTTCACTATAATTGGTGCAATTCATGTTCAAGTGATACCTCACAGACTGCTGCTATTTGGATAATTTGTATTTAGCACTATTTTCCCAAAACATTCATTCATTCATTCATTCATTTTCTTTTCGGCTTAGTCCCTTTATTAATCCGGGGTCGCCACAGCGGAATGAACTGCCAACTTATCCAGCATTTGCCTTACGCAACGGATGCCCTTCTAGCTGCAACCCATCTCTGGGAAACATCCATACACACTCATTCACACACATACACTGCGGACAATTTTAGCTTACCCAATTCACCTGTACCACATGTCTTTGGACTGTGGGGGAAACCGGAGCACCCGGAGGAAACCCACACAACCACGGGGAGAACATGCAAACTCCACACAGAAATGCCAACTGACCCAGCCGAGGCTCGAACCAGTGACCTTCTTGCTGTGAGGCGAACGTGGTTCTCAATACGCCACCGTGGCGCCTTTCCCAAAACAGGATTTTCACATTTATAATAGATGCTGGAGAATATCAATGGATTGTTTACAGTGCAAGGAACGTGCTAGGTTTTCCTTCTTTAATGTATAGTTTTGTGGTTGCAGCATTTCAATCTCTTGCACCATTACTGTTGTCTGAATGTGTCTGTGGGCTCAGTAAAAAGACAATGAGTTGTGTGTTTAGCGCGGGTTGGCTACATTCCTACAGGCCATGCTGACGTTGAGTTTGAGACCAGAGAATCAATATACAACACAGAAATCATTGACTCGCCTGAGGATGTGAAGAACCAGCAGTATATCTCCAGTGACTCGGAACGCTCCTTTACAAACACCTACTGAGTTTTATAAAGCACTTAATCCGCTGGGCATTTGGCACCAAATCCATTGCAGTGCTTGGATTGGGCTTCTTTTAATTTGAACAATTTAGAGTATTTACTGGTTGTTAATGACTGAAGGTTGGACGTTTCGGCTGGCTGTAGTCCAGCGGCCTCTGGGTTTACAGCGAGAGATCACTCACAGGAAAATAATGGTAAACAGAGAGGTCAGATTGGGGTCAATCAAATAGGAGGTAATGAAATGGTATGTCTGAGGGCCAGGTTGGGTTGTGCAAAATAGAGTACTCACTTCAAGTCAGCTTGTTCTCTATTTTACATTTTACTGAAAATTATGTTTCTTATGTCCAAGGTTTTTGGGTTTCCTCACAATTTGGATCAACATAAGTCACACAGAAGTAAGTTTTATTTTTGAAACACTTGACTTGGCTTGAGTATTACACCGAAAAAAAAAAACTAAATGGCTAAAAGTCAGAAAACATGGCTGATCATTTATATACATTTGTCATTTTGTCACTTTTTTGCATATTATATTTCTGGAAGACTTCAGATGTCAGGATTACCATGTTTTGGTGGCAATATGTCATTTTCCAATATGTCATTTTCCAATAGGTAATTTTTTAATTCAATTTGTTAAATTTTCTCCAAACTTCACCAAAATTGGTGCAAATCATCTTCAGATAAAACCTCACAGACTGGTAAAGTTGGATATTTTGTATTTAGCACTATTTGACTGAAACGGAATTGCTAAGTGAAGTTTCACAAACTAATTTCGAGAGGAGCACGTAATAGGATCGACTACAGCTGATCCCTGTCACTAATCACTAACTAGCCAATCCGATCATTTCAAATGTAATATAAATATCCAGAATAAAACTTCCTTTCTCATCTTTGCTTTGGAACCCCCCCCCAGCTAGCTCAGTGGCTAGCACTGTTGCCCCACAGCAAGGGGGGCATTGGTCCAAATGCCAGCTGAGCCAGTTGACACTCTCTGTGCTTGTATGTTCTCCCCATGTTCGCGTGGGTTTTCCCCGGGTGCTCTGGTTTCCTCCCACATTCAAAAAACATGCAACAAAAGTTAAAGTCACAAGACCCTACTTCCTGGGAAGTTATCAAGAACTACCTGATCTCATATCCTTCCTAATGCTTATTGATTCCGACATGTTGAAATACTGTACCTAATTATACCTGTATACTAAAGTTATACTACAATTGAATAACTTTGGCCTTAAAAGGCACGTCATATACAGAATATTATGATTTGAAAGTTTTGTTGCTATAGAGCACTCTACTATATTAAATGGTTTATTTACTTTTTCATTTATTTGTGCTACATTTTCTCAGTCTTCACCAAAGTTGGTGTAAGTCATCTTTAGATGAAACCTTACAGACTGCTGCTTTCAGCTTTGGCTCTGTATTTTTGTCCTATTTTTAGAATGACTTGATTTAAGCAATTTCATTCCACTGTACGAGACCCTCTAACCTAATATTCAAATGCACTTTAGACATCGTTCACAAAATATTGATGCTCTTCAATAACAGCTATCTCTGTAAAGAGGAAAATAGCAGATTCTGCAGATGCCTAAGGTAATTGCCAGTAATTCTTATCATCCGATACACTAAATTATATATATACGGCAGCCCAAATGCCAAAGCTGATAAGTTGACTTATTATCTGACGTTTGTGCAGGACTGCAGAGAACAAACCAGAAATCAGCAGATCATTAGGAGGTTTTAGGCTTACGATCAATATATATAGTCATTAGTTGCTAACCAAATGAAGCCAAAACCACACCTCTCATCACATCAGAGTTAAACAGTCATCAGTTTGGAAAAAAAGGAGTCATTTAGGCTAATAGATTTCTGATTGTGTTGCCTATATATTAATGTGATGGAGGAGAATATGTGAGTGTGTTTGAGAGCTGAGCTTACGATGCAGCTCAGAGAACTTCTCATCTTCTGGGTTAATCAATTAAACGGGTGGTTGGGTGTAAATACACAAACACCATCAGTTAATTCTGTGTGTTGTGAAGCAAAGATGAGAGGGAGCTGCCTTAGCATCTGTTCTAGTAGCACATTCACTGAACTTTGGATATATAGTTATATAGGTAGTACATCTAAACCTTGTGTAAACAATGAGTACATTTTCATTCTTAGGTGGAAATATACATTTAAACCAAAAATACAATACTTTAAATTCAATAAAAGTTTTTTTGAAAATTTTTGTATTTTAATGCAATAAATTAGGATGTTTTATCATAACATGGGTTAAAATGCTTACAAATATAACAGTGTGCATTATAAAAGGTTTTTTGAATTATTATGCATTTGAAATGCACACAGAAGCTTTGTAATGATCATTATATGGACAGTTAAAATAAAATTAGTTTGTGTTTATTGTATTTTAAACAATTATTTTAGTTTTAGTAGTCTTAGCAGTTTTATATATTAAATTACCATTATTTATGAACAAAAAATATATATAGACAACATTTTACCATGATGACAGTACATAATATTTTACTTGTTACTTTGCAAGATACTATTATTCTATGGAAGTCCTAAGAGGCCATGCATTAAAATATTTTTTCTCTGTTGTTATGTCGTGATCATGACTTAATTATCTTGTGATCTTGACATAACAACTCGTTTTCTTGTGATCTCGACGTAACAACTTTTTGTTACGTCGAGATCACGAGAAAACGAGTTATGTCGTGATCACGACTTTATTTTCGCCTGATCTCGACATAACATAAAGTTCTGATTATTCTCAAACTTAACTGCACATTTCTTGCCATTTCTCTGGTCAGCCGCAAACCATTTAAACGGCACCTTTCTAGCATCATTCTATAACCGTGCAGACATCCTGGTCCTTCAAGCTGATTGGTAATGAAACTGACGATACTCTCAGGGTCACTATATCTTCGACGATAAAGGCGAAGAGCCGAAAGCCTCCGTCTCAAGTGTCGGACACTGATTTAGAAATTGTCAATCACTGAAAGGCATAGAACTATTTCAGTTTGACTCAGTCCCTGGTCAAAATAAAAGCGAATGCGTTCGTCCATGATGTTTCATAGGCGTTTGCTTACGGAAGTCAGAATAACTTCTAGTTATATCGAGATCACGAGAAAATTAAGTCGTAGTCACGACATAACAGCTTTTTGTTATGTCGAGATCATGAGAAAACGAGTTATCATGTTGAGGCCACGAGATAATTAAGTCGTGATCACAACATAAGAGGGAAAAAATATTTTAATGCATGGCCTCTTAAGACTTCCGTAATTATTCAGCTTAACGTGCAATGATTTAACTGGTTAATCAGGTAACTTTACAAGTGGTTAGTTTGATTGATCTTAATGTTGGTAATAGTTGATCTTAATATTGTTTTTTAAAATAAATAAATTGATTAAAGCCATAATAAACTAAAAGAAATAAGTTTTTTCACAATAAATATATAATAGAAAACTCCTAGCTCTGTTAAAAAGTACTTGTAAAATATTTGAAAAATAAAACATTGTGTTTCTTCTGTGCAATTATATCTTCATGCATAGGTTTGGAACAACATGCAGATAAGTAAGTGGAATATTTTTATTTTTAGTGACCTAATTCATAACTAAAATATATGTCAATCAGCTTTTACCGTGAAGTGACGTTAAAGGTGTTCCAATAAAAGTGGCATGAAAACACAGCTGGCCGGTCAATTGCAGTAATTTGTGCGAGAGCCGACTACACGTGTACACATAAACAGAAACGACTTCATCAACAAGATTTGCATGCATGAGTAATGGAGGACGAGGTCTTGGCTGTAAGCTGAACGTCACGTCGAATTTAGAAATCACGTCCGAAGATGCAAATGCACTGGCCTGTATGAACTTCGGTTGATTAGCAGATCCCAGGTTTGTGGCGTATACAAACTCTAGCTAACTGGATTTACAAAGTGTAGCCACAGGATTATATTTCAGGCCTGAAGCGAGCTGCTAATCCTGAATAGGAGTAATACTTGTCTTAGTGAACACCCCTAATTATTTAATCACAATATAAAAGGACACTCATCCTTGAATGTGAATGCAGAGCGATGTGTTTTGAATGCTGCATGATTTCAGTAGCTAACCCTTACGGCTTTCTCTGTGAAGCCAAGGATAAAAACATGGCAAAAACACAAATAAAGAAAGACACGATTTCCACAGTTCCAATTGAACCACATGAGACAAATGATGCTCTGAGACTCTGGAAGAGATAAACTTGCAAGAAAGGAAAGACTTAAAGGTTGACTTTTTTTGATACCTACTGCGCTTTTCTATAACACATCCGGCAAACTGAGCACTGAGGTCAGAAACATCTATGAGCTTTCAGCAGGAGCACAATTTCATCCAGAATGAATCAGGCTTAAAAGAAAATCTCTTATATTCAAGGTCAAGTTTTTTGTTTTTTTGCAAACGAACAAACAAATATGCTCTCAGAAACAAAAGGTAGACCCGTCCCCTTGTGTGACCTGGACTTATAAATAGCCATCTGGAGCAGACGGTGTGACTTTTTCAAGTAAATTAAATCAGCAATGTCCTTTTCTGCTGTTTTCGTGACAGAGAGACTTGGCGATAGCAGCTAATAACATGTTGACTTCCTTCAAGCGACAGAATGGACGTCACCACAGTCTTTTCTACAACTAATTTCTTTTCTCTGATTGGTTTGAGCTAATTACTTTCTTAAAGTGCCCCTGTTGTTGTTGTTGTTGTTGTTTTCAGGTATTAGCTTTAGTGCATTGTGTATTGGGTCTGTTTGTGAATGTGAAAGGTCTGCACAATTTCAAAGAGTATGAAAGGTGAAGGCTATTTTGGTTTATAAAATATTTGTATAATGGCAGTCTATTCATTGGCTACTCGTAAACAACAACTACATTGATTATAAAACACTGTGGTTGCTGCTAAATCTGGAGGAAATGTGGATCAATGAATCGCTCGAAATGATACAGTAGAATGCCAGTGTTACTGTTTGTATCGTGCTGAAGAAGAGCTGAAATTCAGATATAACCAGTCAGAGCAGGTTTGGGCCATCTTACCAATTAAACCAGAGTAGAGCTTTCTGACCAATTGGAGCACAGTAAACCTGCTTGACCAATCAGAGCATAGTAGTGCTTTCTGATCAATCAGAGCACAGTTGAGCTATCTGACCAATTAGACAAGAATTGGTCTGTCTGATCAATCAGAGCAGAGTAGATCAATCAGAGCTGAGTAAAGCTGTCTGACCTATCAAAGCAGAGTAGAGCTTTCTGACCAATTGGAACACAGTAAAGCTGTCTGGCCAATCAGAGCACAGTTTGGTCATCTGACCAATCAGAATAGAGTAGGTTCTCAGAGTGGGAAGGCTTTAGTGAGACCAAAATTCTTGAATCAACTGTTTCAGACACTGAGAAAACAGCCGATGCTTCAATGAGTATATTAGAAAGATGTTGAACCTGGATGTAAACTATTGCTGAAACTATTACTACAAAAAGCAATTAAGAAGATCTAATCTAGAATTGGGTCGCTGGTTCGAGCCTCGGTTGAGTGAGTTGGCATTTCTGTGTGGAGTTTACATGTTCTCCCCGTGTCTCCTCCGGTTTCCCTCACTGTCCAAAGACATGTTGGGTAAGCCAAATTGTCTGAAGTGTATGTGTGTGAATGAGTGTGTATGGATGTATTCCCAGTGATAGGTTGCGGCTGAAAGGGCATCCGCTGTGTAAAACATATGCTGTATAAGTTGGCGGTTCATTTTGCTGTGGCCACCCCTGATTAATAAAGGGACTAAGCCGAAAAGAAATTGAATGAAGGAATAAACTAGAATTATATGAGGACTTTATAGCAATGTTTTTCAAAACGATTTAAAAGGCGTTAGGGATCCTTTATTGATTCTAAAGTCTCTAAAATTCACTTATACAGCCATAACAACACAGCAACACTGTAATAAACATCAGCCCTCAGATTACAATATCATTATGTAATACAGAAATTCCATTTAAAATTGGTACTGTGCTAATGTTGACATGGAAAAATAGGATGCTTGAGGCATTTTGGCATCGAGAAGTTGCAGGTTATATTCAATAATTAAGCTCTTTTCATTGTTTTAAAGCCTTTGACTTACAGTAAGTACATGATTTCTCACCATGTGACCCTGTGAAACGGTGTTCATCCTTTCGGAGAGGAAGTGTTGTTATTTTCAGTTCACACTTTCATGCTCTTATTAGACTCTGAGGACCATTAATAAGAAAATAATGATCGGTTGTGCTGATGAAAACAGTTGAGGCTGCTTTAGGTGTTTTTCTCTCATTAGGACAGTGAATAATGTGCACAAACATCAGCCACAGGCGCTCATTGAAATCTGATACATTGATATATAAGCGGCTTTCAGCTCAGTCCAGCTTCTCGTTCCTCTTGATCTGACTGATTTACCTTTGTATTGTTTTATAGTGTGAATGTATCATCAACACAAGTCTGCACTTGGATCTATTTGGGCTGTTTGCGGTTAGGTCTTTGCCAGGGCTTGTTTTTGAGGGATGGTTCACACAAATATGAAAATCATCATGCAATTTATAACCCAAACATTCTCTGTTCTGTCAAGCAGAGGTATTTTGTAAATGTCTTGGATTTCTTCATTTCAGTGAACTTAAACATAAAGTGCACTGAAGTTTCATGGATCAATACAGATACAGACTTGTGCAAGTTTTATTGCGCCATATTTTAGCTATATATGAGGAAGACACTATAAATTTAATAAAAATTTAGCTTGTTGATTAAAAAAATGACATCAAATGTGTCTAGTCTATGTGTTATTATTGGATCTATAGCTCAAAATAGCTGAAAACAGTCTATTTGTAACACGGGGATGTGACACTGACAAGTTGTGGATCCACATGCAGGTTTCATTAGAATAGCAATGGTCAACAGGAGTAAACAGATGCATACAGAAAGTCTAGAATCGTAAACGTGAACAGGCAAGGAGTCAAAAGGCAGGCGGCAGACAGTGATAAACTGGTTAGCAAGACGAAGGTAGAAACACGGGAAACCAAGACCAAGGAAACGTGTTGTAATGTTACATGAAGCGAACAAGACTCAGCAACAGTGAGTGTTTCTGTGTGGATTAAATAGTGCGTGTAATCAGTCCTTGACGATCCTCAGGTGGTGTGTGTGTGCAATCAGTAGTGACTTGGAGCAGGGGTGTGTGTGTGGGGGGGGGGGTTGCATGAGCAGAGATGTAGTCAATAAACAGGCGGATTTGTAGTTCTTGTGTGATATGTGTGTGTACCAGTGATCTCTGGAAGTTTGGATCGCTGGTGATCGTGACACTATTTATGTTTTCCGTACATGTTTTTTTATGTAATATGCAGTGTTCATACGGTCATGGAAAACCTGGAACAGTCATGGAATTTTGACATGGCATTTTCCAGGTCAGGAAAAGTTTTGGAAAAACAGAAAAACCCACAAAGTTTTGGAAAAGTCACGGAAATGACATTTACATTTAGTCATTTAGCAGACATTTTTGTCTAAAGCGGCTTAAGCTGCGGTCACACTAGAGCTTGTGCTTGCAAAATTCTGTCATTAGACATTAATAAAAGTGAGCGATTGCTCATATTTTAAATTTCTTATTTGAAATGATCTTCTATTGGTCTCACGCAATCACCTGATGTGATTTTGCTGTTAAGAATTCACCAAGCTTGAACCTTCCGAATGCAGTGCAATGTGAATCACGTGTTTGCGTCTCTGGTCCTCTGCATTCGCATGCCTAATGAAAGCCTATGGAGCGAAAAGTGCACTGTGATCGTGGCCTTACAATAGAAGTAGTTTTACCTACTATTACTAGTTTAACATAGGCATGGACCGGTTTAAGATTCTGACAGTATGATAACCTTAGCTAAAAATATCACGGTTTTATGACGGTATTGTGATTTACTGCTCTAAAATATATTCTTTTTAAATGTCTGGCCAAAAAAACAAAACCTTTTTTCCCCTTTGAACACGATATATTTTATTTTGAGAAACATTTAAAGTATTTTGGAGTAGTAAACATTTCAGGCTGAATAATTCAAGTGGATCATTAACTTCTGTGGTCTTCATTTGTTTCAAAAACACAGATGTCCTTCCAATTTACACCAAAAAAAAAAATGTATATAAAAAATCTTACTCATACCTTAGGAACGGTATAGCAGGAAATTTTGGCGGTATGAAAACTTTGACTTTTCCATACCGCGGTATACCTTGAAAACGGTTATCGTCCCATGCCTAGTTTAACAAACTATTAAGATTATGTAAAATTAGTTTGACAAATATCTGTATATTGGACTGGAGGTTAGTTGTTTTTACTTTTCTTTTCTTGGCCAAAACCATGCTCTCACTTTATTAGTGCTGTGTAAGCGTCATCTATTTTACATAGTTTTAAAAATAAATTGGGCAACACTTTATTTTGATGGTCCATTTGAGTATTAGTAGACTGTCTGCTTAATATCTGTTGATACTGACATTCAACAGACATTTAACTGACTTTAAGAAACTTTACTTGTACATGTTAACTTACACTAACCCAAACCCCAACCCCAAGCTAACAATCTACTTATAGTCTAATGAGAATTAGTTGGCATGTACATGCAATGTAACTTAAATTCAACAAACGGACCGTCAAAATAAAGTGTGACCATAAATTGAAACTATTGCGTGTTTTATGATATGCTATAACACATTTAAACGTTTCTTATGATTTACCATGTATACGTAGACATTACATGAAACATTAGGTCATGAAAAGTGACTTGAAAGTCCTGAAATTTTTGTAGTTATTGTGTATTATTATTAAATTATTAAATGGCATTTAATAAACGCAGTGCTGTTTATTTAATTAATTATTGAGGGTGGACCACCATTTAAAGATATTTGGTCACAGCACCAAAAAACCTCTGGAAGACCAATCCCAAACCAGTCTGGAAGATGCCGTTCCTGTAATACCACAGTGTTAATACCTGCTAAAACGAAGATCAAGCGTGCAGTAGGTTTGGAATAAATAAGCAAAGCTATTGAGCTTCTCTCCAGCAAGGAAGCTGCATTAGCATGACTGAGCTTCATCGCCGCAGGATCAAACCGGCCGTGTCCTGTGAGGCGTGAGGGTCATGCAGGTATGGGACAGACGTGGCCCGACCTTAGACTGCACGACAGCGGGGACACAATCTGCTGGAGGCCCTCATCTGAGCTCAGCCAATAGGAACTGCTCTGTGAAGATACCACTGTGTCCTGAGGAGAGATGTGATGGGCTGATACACCACGTGTGTGCTTCTGTGTGACGATTTGCAGATCTGCACAAACACCTGCAACAAGGTGACGGATGAGGGTTTGTTTAATAGTATGCGGTGACCTTTCATACTTAGAGAAATGCAAACTAGATGGAATGCATTTTCACGTTGCATTTTCAGAGGGTTGGTTTTTTAGGGGTTTAAGTATTTTTCTAGGTGCTTGGTTTGTTATAGCATGTTTATACTTTATATGCACTGTTGGATAGGGTTACTTTTAAAAAAAAAAAATATATATATATATATATATATATATATATTACAATCTGGCACCACAGTGGTGTAGTGAGTAGCACGTTCGCCTCACAGCATGAAGGTCGCTGGTTCGAGCCTCGGCTGGGTCAGTTGGCATTTCTGTGTGGAGTTTGCTTGTTCTCCCTGTGGTTGCGTGGGTTTCCTCCGGGTGCTCCGGTTTTTCCCCCACAAGTCCAAAGACATGTGGTATAGGTGAATTGGGTACGCTAAATTGTCCGTAGTGTATGAGTGTGTATGGATGTTTCTCAGAGATGGGTTGCAGCTGGAAGGGCATCTGCTGCGTAAAACAAATGCTGGATAACCCCAGATTAATAAAGGGACTAAGCCGAAAAGAAAATGAATGAATGAATGAATGAATGAATGAATGAATGAATGAATATTACAATCTTAAGTCACTTAAAAAAAGATAACTAAATGTATTACTTTGCTTTTTAGGGAAAATTATGTGAAATTAGTGTTAAAAAATATTGCATTTTTGTTAGATGTTCGACATAATGTCAGGTGAAACAAAGACAGGGTGAGATATTTGATGATATATGCATAATATCCATCCTAAAAAGTATTCTAAAATTGAATTAGTGAGTCCCAAACCATGTTGAAAACAGTATGGCAAAGGTTTTCCGGATAGTTTTTTGGGTGCAGAAACTTAGATTGTAGAACCGTCTGTACTCAAACTGCTAATATTGGCCACAATACCTTGCGCTTTGGATGTAAATTGGATCAGAACTCCGAACTTAAGTTCATTCATTTATTTTTCTTTTCAGCTTAGTCCCTTTATTAATCTGGGGTTGCCACAGCGAAATGCATTTGTTTTACGCAGCAGATGCCCTTCACATTCACATTCATACACTATGGACAATTTAGCCGACCCAATTCACCTATACCCAATTCTTTGGACTTGTGTGGTAAACCAGAGCACCCGGAGGAAACCCACGCAACCACAGGAAGAACATGCAAACTCCACACAGAAATGCCAACTGACCCAGCCGAGGCTCGAACCAGCGACCTTCTTGCTGTGAGGCGAAAGTGCTACTCACTACGCCACCATGGCGCCCACAAACTTAAGTAAAAAGTGTAAATAAATTACAAACACGGCAGACGAGCCAGACCCGCCAGACCCGCCATCAAGTAGAGAGGCTTTTCATTGACTAATTAATATCTATCCAACAAGATTTATATATTTAAATCACGTTTTCCGTATTATATTTTATCTGCTACAAAAATGTCAACTTATAGAAAGATGTGTTTGGACATTAACTTCTGAATGCATAATTTCTAGAGGCCTGAGGAGATTCTCTGCATGAAAGACTTGTATGGCAGATTAACCTGCTGCTTAAATGTCCGATTAGGGAATTAAATCTGAAAGAAAAATGAAGGATGTGTTGAACTGATTGACAGGGGTCAGAACTAAGCAACAGAACGGCCTGTTAATGAGGAAGTAGTATATTCCCAAGCTTGCGTACTCTTCTGTTACACAATCAAATGTATGTACTTTTTCTTCACAAAATTCATAAGTCTTCAAAATAGGGAAGCAGCAAGAGTAGCTCCTCCCCTTTGTAAAAAAACAGCCCATAGATTTTTGTTTTTATCAGTCCAACACTCAATCAATCTTGTCCTGTGTTTATAGAAAGTTGCTACTGTAGGTGGAAGCTAAGGAGGTCCAACAACAATCCAGTGGTGTTTTCAATTGTTGCTAGAAGGTTGTTGTGTTTAGCACATTATTAGGTGTTCACTAAGGTAGTCCAATAACAATGCAAGGTTGTTTTAGAGTTTTTTTGCACATTGTTTGGTGGTTGCAAGGGACAACTAAAAATATTGCAAAAGTGTTTTGAGGCATGGTGAAAATTACAGTAGTTTAAATGCTTACAATGCAATTATTAATGCAATTAATGAAGTTAATAATTGTAGCATATTTGCAACATTAGATTAACTTAGTCTGTTCAAACCGATTGTTGTGTGGTCAAGTTTTGCACTGTTTTGTGAATAAATGCGGTACTACAGGTTAGATGGAAGAAATAAGCCTCCGATAGGGGATTCATTGGCTCAAATCCCCTCTAAATTGCAATACTTCAGAGTAAATTGGAAATGCAGCACTTGATGCTGATTAGATGAGAGACTCCAGAGCAGACTGACTCATCTATTACACAAGCCAGTTTGGACTGCAGTCACATGACTTCATTTCCACATATGTGATCAGGTCCATTAGTTGCATTTATGAACATCAGAGAAGATGATTGAGCATTAATATGTAGTGCCTTTGGGATAGCTTGTAATCTCTTGAAAGTGATAGTGAACCAACTTTTATATACTTCTTAATGCAGGCGTTCTAAACAAATCCATTGGCTAGATGAAAACATAACCCTGTCCCCAATCTCACATCATTGGTTGAGCCTGTGTTGCTGTGTTCCCGTCATCTACTTACTAGTTTTTCTCTGCATATTAAACTGAAATAAGAAGACTGTGACTTAAAGGTCAAAATCTGATGTCCTAATCACTTGAGATCTTGCACAGTTGCTCTAGTGGTGATTGTGTAAGAGTGTGGGATGCATGTCTTGACAAATAGTTCTCCTGATAGCTGTTCACATGATCTGCAGTGATAAATCGGCAGCATAAATGGACAGTATAACTGATGCAATGCATGTCTTATTTACACACACACACACACACACACACAAACACTTTGCACACATTTGCAATCGTAGTTGGTTTTAAAGCACTCAGCTTTGACCAGTGGTGGACAATATACACAAATTAGGCACTTTAGTAAAAGTACACACAACCTAATAAAGTAATACTCCAGGAGAAGTATAAAGTCTTCCTTGTCAAGTATTACTTGTGTCAAAGTGCTAAAATACAAACTTTTTTGCTAGAAAGTTGATTACCACACTGATATTTCATGATAATTCATGTGGAAACATGTGAAATCACATTAACACGTTGAACCCCATTCTGATCCATTTGTAAAATCAGTGAATTGTTTAATTAATTGTGAATTACTTTAAATGAATCATTTAAATCAGTGTATCATTTCCTGGAGACTCACTTTGAATGGATCATTTGAATGAGTGAATCACTTACTAGATACTCACTCTGAATGGATCATTTGAATCAGTTGATCATTTACTGGAGACTCACTCTGAATAGATCATTTGAATAAGTGAATCACTGGAGACTCACTCTGAATGGATCATTTGAATCAATTAATCATTTACTGGAGACCTACCCTGAATGGATCATTTAAATCAGTGAATCATTGGAGACTCACTTTAAATGGATCATTCGAATGAGTGAATCACTTACTGGAGACTCACTCCGAATGGATCATTTGAATGAATGAATCACTTACTGGAGACTCACTCTGAATGGATCATTTGAATGAGTGAATCACTTACTGGAGACTCACTCTGAACAGTTCATTTAAATCTGTATAATTTCCTGGAGACTCAATCTGGATGGATCATTTGAATGAGTGAATCACTTACTGGAGACTCACTCTGAATTGATCATTTGAACGAGTGAATCACTTACTGGAGACTCACTCTGAATGGATCATTTGAATGAGTGAATCACTTACTAGAGACTCACTCTGAATGGATCAATTGAATAAGTGAATCACTTACTGGAGACTCACACTGAATGGATCATTTGAATGAGTAAATCACTTACTGGAGACTCACTCTGAATGGATAATTTGAATAAGTGAATCACTTACTAGAGACTCACACTGAATGGATCATTTAAATGAGTGAATCACTTACTGGAGACTCTGAATGGATCATTTGAATCAGTGAATCATTGGAGACTCACTCTGAATGGATTGTTTGAATAAATGAATCACTAACTTGATACTCACTCTGAATGGATCATTTGAATGAGCAAATCACTTACTAGAGACTCACTCTGAATGGATTGTTTGAATAATTAAATCACTGGAGACTTACTCTGAATGGATCATTTGAATGAGTGAATCACTTACTAGAGACTCACTCTGAATGGATCATTTGAATGAGTGAATCACTTATTGGAGACTCACTCTGAATGGATCATTTGAATAAGTGAATCACTGGAGACTCAATCTGAATGGATCATTTGAATGAAATAATCACTTACTGGAGAATGACTCTGAATTGATTATTTGAATAAGTGAATCACTTACTGGAGACTCACTCTGAATGGATCATTTGAATAAATGAATCACTTACTGGAGACTCACTCTGAATGGATCATTTGAATAAGTGAATAACTGGAGACTCACTTTAAATGGATCTTTTAAATGAGTGAATCACTTACTGGAGACTCATTTTGAATGCATCACTTGAATGAACGAATCACTTACTGGAGAATCACCCTGAACGGATCATTTGAATCAGTGAGTTGTTGATGTAAGTCCATCTAACAGTTTAACAGTTCAGTGCAATCCATGAACTGATTTAATGATCAAATTAATCTTGTTCTCACTAATAAAACACCCCTATCTCATCTCTAAGCAAGCAACAATTTCTCCCCTTCTCCCCTTCCTTTATGTTTTGGGATGTGGTGAAGTAAAAGTTAAATAAAAACACTCAGATAAAATACAGATACATAAAATGTGTACTCAAGTACAGTAGTAAAGTCAAAAATAATGTCCACCACTGGCTTAGACTAAAAGGAAACCAACTTGTTGTGAGTTATAAACTGTGTACATAGTTTCCTTTCTTATTTTGGAAACCAACATAAAAACTCCAAACCAAGTTAACTTCTCCATCTGAATGCATGCCATGATTTGACACCATTCCTCTGAGCAAAAGAGGGTCAATACATGCTAATAAGAGTGAGAACGCTAACAGCCAAAGAGTCAGTGGGCAAATGCCAACATGATGCCCAGGGGCCGAAAGCGATGTAAGTCATATTTACACTCCGACTCTGCAAACGGCCAGACCTCAGCACAAAATGCTAGGCGGCTTCATCAGGGATGAGCACAGTGAGCAATTTCTGCTATTCAACGCTGAGCACCGTTTAATCTTTCCCAGGTGCACCGTTCTCCAATTCCTGAATGTCTGATCTATTACGCTCTTGAGAAGCCCAAACCGCTACTACATAAGCTGGAGTACCACGGTGCAGGAGATGTGCTTGAGTTTGCATTTGTTAAGGTCTGAAGAGATTCGTAAAGTCCTCAGGACTTCATGAACCTCTATGTTGAACACAAATGAGTCAGTTAGCGGATGCTTTTATGAACTGTGACTTACCGGATATATTTACTACAGGTGATGAGTATTTTTTAAGGCTGTAATGATGGTGATAAATGAGTCATTGTCATTTATGGAAAAAATTCTACTTTTGTGGTCGCAACAACAATTGATGTACCAGTAGGTGGCAACAAGTGACTCTTTGTATGAGTGAGTCATTTGTTATTCATTCAACTGATTGATTCTTTTGTGAACGAATTTGTGTAAGTAAACCAATGAGTCATTTGAGTACGATTTGGTAAAATAACAAAATTCTTATGGAATGAGTAAATTTATTAGTCATTGATTCATTTGTTCAATTCTTGGTGCGTCCCAAATCGCATAATTGTGCAAAAAAAATAAAAAATAATAATAATAAGTGCACTTTAATTACCCGGATAATGCACTCACTCAATGATAAAATGCAGTGTGGAATAATGGACACTTCCAATTGAAAAATGGCTTTCTACCTGTAAGTTACAACATAAAACTACTTGTTGGCAGAGGTGGAAAGAATTTGCTTGGAAAAATGTTGTTGCTTGTTTTTTTATTTACTTACTATTATTTTTCTATTTGATTATTATTTCATGTGCAACACGGTGAAATTTAATAATTTTGAATGTAAAATATTCTGTTGTAAAATTTTAAAAAGTTCTCAATAAATATAAAACAACAAAAAAAAGGAATAATGGACACTTCACATGCTCAACGACCGCAGGTTTTGCTCACGTAGCGGAAGGGGCGGAGCTATCATGCACACATGTTGGATCACTGTATTTATTTTGGATTGTGAGAGCAGTGTTCTCCTACCAGAGTGATTATAGCGAAGATGAATGCGGATATACCCATGCCAGGTATTATTTGGTATTTTGGTAATTTATTTCACTAATTTGGTAACCGTCAAACGTTATCGGGAAATGGTTTGAACTTACGCTTAGTATAAAAACCATTAGTGCTCCATTTGGGACAGCACTACATACATATACTATGCTGTTGAGTGTGTAAGTACATAGTGCATAAGTGCTAGTGTATAGTGTGCCATTCGAGACACAGCTTCTGATTTGAACTGATTAATTTAGAAGTGAAACCTGCCTTTATGTTTTAGAAAATGAATCACTCAACCAATTTGTTAAAAAGCAACTGAATCGTTGAGAAATTAATGATTTATTCATTTCATTCTTAATAATCAAATCTTTGAATCCTTTGTTAAACTGGTTTGTTTATGAACTGATTCTTCATAAACAAGAGATTATTGTAAAAAGTGAGTCGTACAATCATTCATTCAGATGATTTGCTCATAAACTTCTTATTTTAGGAATGAAAAATAACCATTGCTTTGAGTGAATCAGTGAATCATTCATTCCGTTGATTTGTTCATAAACTCTTTATTTTAAGAATGCAACATATAACCAATGCTTTCAGTGATTCAGTGAATCATTCATTCAACTGATTTGTTCATAAAGTGACTCTTTAAGAATTGAAAGAAGGGATCATTTTCATGAATGAGTCATTTGAATAATTCATTCAACTGATTTGTTTTAAAGTGAAACCAGTGATCTAAATCAATCTTTCATTTAGCATAGCAATGCATTTGTGCAAATAGTGATTCTTTTAATGATCAATTCACTTCCTACATGCATGTTTTTAATTCTATTGCTGTGCTTGTTCATGCAACGGGTTGTGACTTCATGCCCTCACGCAGTGTCTCTTAATGGGACAGTTTACTTTAAAATCAAATCAAATCAAATCAAAATCACTTTTATTGTCATATCATCAGCAGCACGTGTGCTATGATGAGTGAAAAGCTTAAGTGCTGGCTGCAGACAGTGCAAAATACAGACAGTGCAAATACAACGACAGTGCAAAGTACAGACAGTGCAAATACAATGACAGTACAAAATACAG
Source organism: Danio albolineatus (assembly GCA_903798035.1). Taxonomy (NCBI): domain Eukaryota; kingdom Metazoa; phylum Chordata; class Actinopteri; order Cypriniformes; family Danionidae; genus Danio; species Danio albolineatus. The sequence goes on from CAIGQQ010002477.1 coordinate 12,091,744, forward strand.
ACCGTGCAAATACAACATACAACAACATACTCCCAAAAAGAAACAAAACAAGTGGGGATTATTTATAAACTAATTTCGAGAGGATCACGTGCTTATGATTGAACACAGCTGGTACCACATCAGCTCCGCATATTGCACCAATCAGATGAATCCTTACGCACTATAAATTACCAGAGCTTTCTACTCCAGTCATCTTCATCTTGAAGAATCCCTCCTTCCCCCCCAACTCCTCCCCTTCTCTGAGAGGGCGGCACGGCGGCCCAGTGGTTAGCACTGTTGCCTCACAGCAAGAACACCGCTGGTTCGGCCTCTCACCCAGCCAGTCTGTGTTTCTGTGTGGAGTTTGCATGTTCTCCCCGTGTTCGCGTGGGTTTTCCCCGGGTCCTCCGGTTTCCTCCCACCGTCCAAAAAACATACTACATAAGTAAATTGACTACTTTTAAATAGCATCTTAAAGCAACTCTAGTCATATATATCTCAGCACGTTCACAAGTGGGGGGAGTTCTCGAGACTTACCTGAGCTCAAACTCTCCTCTCGCCCTTTAAACGGGAGGGAGCCCCGGGCTCAAGGATATTCTGAGCTCAGGGCTCTCTCCCGGGACAGCATGCCAAATACGCTTTATAATCAATCATCAGCTAAGTGTGAACTCTTGAATGAACAATTGGCAATGTGAACATTGATTGCGGATATGTGAACATTGTATAAAATGAACATTGCTTCATCATTTCTCACTCAAGTGATTCGAAACTTCTGTTGAACACAATGGAAGATATGCTATAAAAAGTTGGGAAAAGAAGCAACCATTGACATCCATAGTAGAAACAAAAAATACTGTGAAAGTCAATGGCTATTCCCCCCCAAAATTCTCCAGTATATCTTCCATTGTGTTCAACAGAAGAAAGAAACCCAAACAGGATTGAAACCCAGTAGATTTTTTTATTTTTGAGTGAGCTATCCCTTTAATATTAGTCAGCGAATCCAGCATGTGTGTTGTTGACTCAGAGCTTCATTCAAAACACAGCATTTTATCCTTTTGTTGAACAGTGTGTGTGTGTGTGTTTGTATCAGGCGGTTCTCTCAGGTGCCGTTCGGTTCTCGTTCCGCCCCATTGCGCTTTCAGCTTAAGCGCCTAAACCCGCTCGCAGAGCCAGTTATCGCTTATTCAAGAAGAAACCAATTAGCCCGAGAGAACAAATCGCATCTATTCATGCAACCGCAATTAACCACAGAAAGAAGATGATATTGTGTTAAAAAAGAAAGCTGAGCGTACGAAATCAGTGAATGGAGGCGCTAAATGAAGCCACGGCTTCTGGCGACTGCTTAGTGCACACTTAAAAGGTGTGAATGGATGACTAGGGGAAACGCGTGTAGATTTGTGGCCGCTGAGGAGATGTGTGTGCGTGCATGTGTGTGTGTGTGAACAGAATGCTAATTGGCCAGCAGGCTCCGTGTGGGCAGGAGGCGACTCATTAGCACTGCTGCATCCGAATCTGCGCCTCCGAAACTGCATGATTCTGGGTGCCATCCAGATTCTGGATGCCCCAAGGAGAGATGAAATGGAGACGTGTAACAGGAACAGCGTCCCAGCTTGAGGTCTCATATTAAGGTCAGACACTGCAGGTGAAGACTGTAGATGGGAAAATTAACTAATAGTTATCACCATTCTTCCCTAGTTGATTGATTATGCTAAATATATTTGGGTGAACTATCCCTTTTAAAAACAATTGGAGATAGCTGTTCTTGGGATATTTAGTAACATAGAGATGTTTAATAAATATGAAAGACAAGCCGTGTTATTTGGTATGGTAATTGCCAAAAGGGTGATTTTGAGAATGTGGAAAAATGAATCTGTACCTAAATTTGGTATGTGGGGTAGAGATATCATAAACATGCTTGCTTTGGAAAGGTTGAGATATATCAATAATGACAAGTTGCAGATATTTGATAAAACATGGGGACAGATATTAGAACACCTTAACGCATTGTAGGAAGTGCAAGCGTAACCAGAGACCCCTATTAATAACATAGTAATTAACAATTCAGTGTAATTGATATATTTACTATTCGTAATCTATAATGTTTTTAGTAATGTGCCCAAACTATTATTTGACCATAAAACTATAGTCAGGATAATGTATTTTTCTGTTTTTTCTGGAACAATGTTACTTTATAATTGCTTTTATTTATGCATTACCTGACCAGCTAAATAATATTTTGCTTTCATGTGCATTCGTCCCTTTGTGTTCTGTTGTTCGATTGTTCTGTCATTGGTTAGTTTATGTATTGTATTTTTTTTTAATTATGTATTATTATTATTACTGTATTGTATTATACAGTTTTGTTTGTTTGTTTGTTTGTTTGTTTTTTGTTGTTTTCTTTTTGTAGTTTTGTTGTAGTTTATATAAAATGCAAAAAGCACATAATTAAATGTTTAAAAAAATTTTAAAAACAATTGGAGTTTTAAAAAGCTTACTGTTTTTAAAAGGGATAGTTCACCCCAAATTTAATATTATGTAATCATTTATTTGTTTGTTAGATACCCCAATGGCAAGCTTATAAATTTATTTCAAACATCAAATCTTTAAAATTTTGGCATGAAAAACTACTTCAGACTTTAAAGCTAGGCTTCAACTTATATTTAGTTACATTAACAATTGCTTCATAATTCAGAAAACACTGTGAACAGCCAGGAGAAATATATATATATAAACATATATATAGTGTGGTCAGTGGCAGGTGCTTACAGAGCAGTGTTTCTGCCTGCCGAGACTCGCGGCTGATGAAGGAAAGGTCTGCCTGGCCGCTCAGGATCAGGATCGCTCCTCCATCTGCTCAGGATGTTTGGCCTCGGGCCCGGAAGTCAACAAACGGCCCCGTGGGGAACAGAGTGACCTGCGCTCTGAATGCCAGCCATCGTCCCCCCTGCTGATGTGACAATGGAGATCATCAGCTCTCAGTGGGTTGGACAGAAAACATCCTGTGGTTAAAAACGGCGGAGGTTTGCTAAATCAGGATACAGATCAGGACAATAGCTGGATTGCAAAATGTAGTGAGTTTGTGCTTATAATGTCCTTAATTAACCTGAGTAACCGGGGGGAGACTTTTGTACATAGGAAGGAACTTGCTTGAAATGGAAAGGAGATTGAGATTGACTGTGATTAACTTTGTGATGCATAAAATTACACATGCAAAAAAATCAATCAATCAATCAATCAGTAAATAAATAAATAAATAAATAAATAAATACTTTATATACAATTATATATTTACATATGCCTATGAAAATATAATTTAGAATGAAAATGTTAGAAATGTTATATTGATCAGATCACGTATTTAACATTTTTTATTTAATATACAGACAGTTACATGTAACTTTTTGAATACATATATTTATATATAAATAATTGAATATAATAATAATATAATTCTAAAAAATAATATTAATAAATATATGCGTATTAAACAAAATCAATGTGTCTTGCCGCATAAGATGTTAAACCGCGGTCTTGACTCTCTGTGGTCATTAAAAATCCCATGGCACTTCTGTAACCCTGGTGTCCTGGCCAAATTCCCTCCATTGGCCCGTACTGATCATGGCCTCCCAATCATCCCCATCCACTGATTTGGCTCTATCACTGACTACGTTTACATGGACATCAGTAATAAAATTATTTGTCTTAATCTAATTAATGAAAAACTGTACTAAAGCACGCACATCACTCTTAACAGGGTGCTCAGCCAAAAACACGCAAAAATGCAACTCTATGTATCCAAAAAGGCAGCAACACCAAAGCTCCAAAAATACAAAATTTATTAAATTAAAAAGGCTGACACAGAGCGTGTAACGTTTCGAGCCTCCGGTTGATCACAATCAGGTGCTCCCTTTTGTACACTTCCGGATCGAATGCTATCCTGTCACATAACAAAGACAAATATATATACACATTTCTAAATTGCAACTTAGATATTCATAATGACAATGCAAAAACAAACCATAATATTACAACATAAATTATGGAAAACCACAATATGAAAAACAAAATATACCAAACTAAATATACAAAATATATACAACAGAATAGAATATAACCAAAACCTCTTCCCAAACACCTACTTAGACTAAGAATTATACAAGAATTATTAAAGAAATAATAAAGAATTAGGGAAATATTAAAGAAATATTAAAGATTAAAGAAAATATTAATCTAATTAAGACAATAATATGATTAAGGTGTTTACATGTGTTGCTTTTTCAAAAGTTCCTTTCATGATCCCGTTTTACATGTCATAGCACATAATTCGATTAACGTCATTGCGTCACCGCGCTATCTGCATTTCCCTTCGGAGTTTTATGTAATTTTGGGTATTTCATTTTTAATTTTTTGACTTTTTAGCTGCCGTTTGGCACTTTCACTTTTATTTGGGATCATTTCATGCATGTACCCCGTGACAAACAAGATATTGGATGCAACTATGCACTGCCGGATGAGTGTTGTTTTAATGGAAGTTCATACCGCATGCTGAATGGAATGATGCAGGTGCAGGTGTCTGTGGTCTTCACTGACTGAGTAGGTGCAAATAGTGTCAAACACTCTGTGTTTATGTGTGTGTGGGCTATCCTGTCGCAAAACGCAGTGAAAAGTCCTACATGATAGTTAAAGTTTGATAAGGCGTTTACATGTCTGTACTGCACTGATTACCTTAATCGGATTAAATTAATTAAAACTCGCTGTTAACATGGTAGACTCTTAATCAGGGTATAGTCTTAATCACATTAAGACAGAATTATTGGTGTCCATGTAAACATACTCATTGTTTCTCCACTCCCCCTATAGCTGGTGTGTGGTGAGCGCACTGGCGTCATTGTCCTGTGGCTGCTGTCGCATCCTCCAAGCGGATGCTGCACATTGGTGATGGAGTGGGGAGACCCCATCTCATGATTGTGAAGCGCTTTGGGTGTATGGCCATACACAATAAATGTGTTACATAAGTACACATTACATATTAAACACAAGTTTGCTAAACATGCTTCCAAGATGGCAGGTGTTATGCTATAGGTACACTGCATTATGAGATTACCTTCACTGAAAGCATAAAGAAAGCTAAACTAGGAGCCAATAATTACGTCATCACCTTCAGCACTAGTGCTCTCACCAGTAGGTAGACTCTAGTAGACATCAGTGCACTCTAGATATACAACAGCAGCTCACTAGACTCACTAGATAGCTCACTAAAAACAACCAGTGCAGTGTTGGAGACCTTTGCTGGTGTTTAAGGAATACCAGTCTGAATCTCTCATTATTTCTTCTGTACTTTAATCATGCAGGTTTAACCAGCTTATAAAAGCTACTGACATGACGGATCGCTCTCCTTCACAAATATAAGACAGAAATAATAATCCAGAAGCATTGATCTAGTGCTCGGGTCACTCAGAATGTGTGTGCAATAGAAAACAAGTGATTAGCACAAATGTAGGAAATATCCTGTACAAGCAGAGAGCATGAATCTGTGATGTGAGTGCTGCTGAAATGTTAAACATTATTTTTCTTATCTTTATGGATGTTATAATGGCAGAGTTTGCTATATAGCACAGTCTCTCTCAGCAGACATGTGTTTTTCTGATAACGGCAAGATCTGCTGCTGCTCAAGAGAAAACTTTAACAGGAGTTTAATGTCTGAAAATGTCAAAACAGTTCAAGAAAAACTGTTCAAAATAGATGATAATGAGTCCAGTGGTATTTCAGCAGTTTGTTTTTCTGTTCCCTCCCAGAAGTCATTTTACTTAAACATCAAAACTGTGTGTGTGTGTGTGTGTGTGTGTGTGTGTGTGTGTGTGTGTGTGT
>CAIGQQ010002477.1:12098592-12109981 GCA_903798035.1 Danio albolineatus
GTTTAAATAATGTTATTTGATAGATTTTCTCATCCCACATAGCAAAATATCTCTGGCCCACACAATCAGCATTTGCTTGACCCTCATGGTGCAGTGAATTACGGTACATGACTGGACCAATTTAGACAAGGGCCTAACATGGACCATTTCTGGGCCAAGACTCAGCCAAGTTAACCCATAACTGGGCCAGAACTGGGCCAGATATGTTGGTGTGTCACAACTTCAATGAAATCGATAAACCCATGAATCATTGCGCTTTAGGCGTGCTATGTGTTTTCCTCGAATCGACCGGATTGGAAGAATTTATTTTATTTATGTGTTTTAAATGTTGGTCAAAAAAGACAAAACTTACATGGTCCACATATCAATTATTAACATCTGGGCCAAATATTACATTGTACATCTGGCCCAAGTATTGTGTGCTACCTTAAAGACAATGCCAGATGAATGCCTGCTGTGCAGATTTATGCCAAATCTGGGGCAGAATTCTCTGCTACCTGTGATAATATATTAATGTTCTCAGAATGTTATATAAGATGTTACTAGAACATTCCTTCCACATTATATTAATGTAATAAGAAAAGCTTTCTAATAGCATTACAATAATAGGGATCAAATTTATGAATGTATTTACATTACGTCTAATTTATTAATAAAACACACACATTTTCAGTGTTTTGAAGAATATTTAGTGTCTGATTAGCTATTTTAGATGGTACTGTAGAGGTCAGCCATAAAATTTTACTTTTTTTTTTAAAGAAAAATGATGTGTTTAAGGACTGAATTAATTTTATTCTTTCATCAGCTGATTGGCACGATTATTTGTAATAGTATAAACCCGTTATGGGGGTCAAATGTATATTTATATTATACTTTTATTAATTATTAATAGGGGTGCCACAGTGGCATAGTGGGTACCACGTTCGCCTCACAGCAAGAAGGTCGCTGGTTCAAGCCCCACGTTCTCCCTTTGGTTGCGTGGGTTTCCGGGTGCTTCAGTTTCCCCGCACAAGTCCAAGGACATGAGGTATAGGTGAATTGGGTAAGCTAAATTGTTCATAGTGTATGAGTGTGAATGAGTGTGTATGGATGTTTCCCAGAGATGGGTTGCAGCTGGAAGCGTATCCGCTGCGCAAAACATGCTGGATAAATTGGCGGTTCATTCCACTGTGGCGACCCCTGATTAATAAAGGGGCTAAGCCGAAAAGAAAATGACTGAAAGAATAATTAGTAATATTTAAGATACCCTCATACATCTTGTTTTGTCATCCTTCAGGGGGAATCAAGCGTTAATTAGGAGGGTCAATCCCCCCAAACCATGTAGTTCGCACCTTGCCTTTATGTAATTTAACACCCAAATGCATTTAATCATTTAGTGTAGTATTAATGTCGTTTAGTGTTGTGGATATTAGCCCTTAAAATACTGCTTTTCAAGGCAGCTCACTTTGTCCTGTAACAGACCTTTTTTGAGTCTGAGTGACTGTGCGCTCTGATCTCGCACCAAATGTGGCAGACAGATATGGATCTGTGTAAAGTGTTTGTCCAATTACCCGAACAAGTGATATGAATCTGCATATCAGATATCAGAGATACCGTTAGCATGCTAAACAGCTCGTGATCTGCCTTCATATGTGATAGTAATCCTCTCATTAACAACTCATTCACGCTCTAATGCTAACACAACCTCGCTGCTTATACAGTATACACACAATCAGCGCATTTCTGATCAACATAGCCTGGAAATACGACACATGTTTTCTTGGCTGGCGTATATTACTCTCTTTTGTTGTGTGTTTGTCTGAATGCTCTGCGGTTTTGCAGACTTGGTTTCGGGGGTCGACTTGGGCAATCGATAGCAAACAGAGGCCGTGAGCAATTAATCGTCTGCTCCATTACTGTGGTGCCAGCCAGGAATCTTAAGCTAATGATGCTAGCGATTGGTGGGCAGCTTGTGTGTGGAGAGGGAAAATAGCAATCAATACACAACAAAGCTCTTTAAAAGATGATATGTAACTCAGTACGAATGGGAAGATCCCAAGGCCTGCTCTGTACCTTTGTTTTATCGATAATACGCCACATTTAGCGACTCAATGTACATAAATAGCGTCTTTCAAGTGAGGCAGATAGCATGACTCCATTAGCGTGAAGACGTTTGCTCATGTCATTGAGTGCCACATTTCTTGGCTTTGAAAAATCACTTTGCACTCTTTAAAGCTAATAAAAAGGTCACTTTATTTGCTCTCACGTAATTATGACTGTTCTTGGAATGCCATTGAAAGGAAAGCATGTTTCTGAGCTCAGCTAGATGAAGTGGAGAGTGATATGAGAAAATCACTGCAGAATTTAGTGGGTTTATTTCTTGTTGCTATTGTGGCAAAGTTAAATGGAGATCAGATGGAGACTTATGCTTGAAATTGCTGTACTATCCGATTTTGAAGGTTCTTAAATTGGTTTTAGTATCTCTAGAAGGTTTGCATCCAAGGTCACATAACACTTTTGTTTACTCATATATATTTCAAATTCACCTCTATAAGGACTTTCTACTCTAAACTGCTCTACTCTGATTGGTCAAATGGCCCATTTTGTTGTGATTGATCAGGCAGCCCTGCTCTGCTCTGATTGGTCAGTTGGCTTAGGCCCCGTTTACACTAGTGCGTTTTAGTTTTAAAACGACGTTTTATCATGAAAATGATCCGCGTCCACACCATCGTTTCACCCAGCGTTTCTGAACATATCTCCGTCCACACTACTCCAGCTAAAACGTATATCACGTGACCATTCACACACTCTGGGCATGCGCGTTAAAGTATAAACAGGAAGCACGTGTCTCGCTCGGCATTCTAAATAGGGCTTCCGTCACTTGAAACGTCAGCGATTAGCAAGTGCTCGAACAGTAGCTTGCCTCTTGCGAATATATGCAGCTGTTGTGGTAAAAAGGCAGAGTTTAACTGCACAATGGCGCCTACTACGCTCCCATTTCTGTGTCCATGTTGTTGTTTACAGTGAAGGCTGGTCTGCTGTCTTCCAGTGGCGTTATAGTCATGTGATAGGGGCTTGACGAATAAGGGAAGGATATGCAATGACCCAAAAGCCCCAATCAAGTAGCAAGTCTCAGCAGCCACGTCTCTGATTTCAGATGTCTCCATTTTCCCCCATCCACACGGAGACGGAGCAGCAGCGTTTTAGAATGAAAACAGCCTCTCCAGTGTTTCCAAAACGCTCCGTTTTCGGGGCTCGAAAACTCCGGCATAGTGTGGACGGATGGAGTAACCAAAGCAAAACTTATGCATTTTAAAACGAAAACGCATTAGTGTAAACGGGGCCTTAGACTGTTGTGATTGGTCAGGCAGCCCTACTCTGCTCTGATTGCTTGAATGGCCCAGTATGTTGTGATCAGTCAGGCAGCCCTACTCTCCTCTGATTGATCAAGTGGTATTGTTTGTTGTGATTGGTCATCCTGCCATACTCTCCTCTTATTGGTCAAGTGGCCTACATGGCTCTACATGGCTCTACTCTGCCCTAATTTGTTAAATAGTCTGTGATTGGTCCGATGAATGTACTCTGTTCTGATTAGGCAAATGGCCCAGTCTGGTATGATTGGTCAGGCAGCCCTACTCTCCTCTGATTGGTCAAATGGCCCAGTCTGTTGTGATCGGTCAGGTAGCCCTACTTTCCTATGATTGATCAAGTGGCACAGTTTGTTGTGATTGGTCAGGCTGCCATACTCTCCTCTTATTGGTCAAGTGGCCTAGTCTGTTGTTATTTGATGACCCTACTCTGTTCTGATTAGTCAAATGGCCAAGTCTGTTGTAATTGGCCAGGCGGCCTTTCTCTGCTCTGATAGGTCTAATGGCTCAGTCTGATGTTATTGATTTTCCTTACACTGGTTTATTATGACTATTACCATAACTAAATTGTTCCTCTGAAGGCTTCCAAACATCGCAAGATGGTAAAAACGCCATCAATTTGACAAAATCAGTTCAAGGACAAAAAACGAATAGATGAACTAATTGATCGACCCAACCCTCTATTACATCACGATTCAAGCTAAATATTTAACTGTTATAAGTTAAAAGAACAGTAACCAATCACTGACCTTTCTGAGAGCTTCTGAACACAGTAGCCAATCAGATGCATTCAGATCCGTCACCACTGAAAATGACAAAATTTTGTCGAGTGTGTTTTGATTGGCACATTTCTATACCAAAATATATCGAATTAAATCTTTTGATATTTTAGCTAGTTCTCCTTGATGGCAATGAGATCAACTGGAAACCCCATATACACTAACTAGGCACTTTATTAGATGCATGTTCAGCTAATTGTTAATTCAAGTTCAAACCGAGTATCAGAATAGAGAGGAAAACTGATTTAAAGGACTTCGAACATGGCATTTTTGTTTGTGCCAGAGAAATTACTCCATTTGTCTTCCATGTGTTTCTTCTAGATTTTCAGAAATGATCTCAGCAATCTTAAACATTACTAATAAGATAATCTAAGTTTAAACTGAAATCACACCTTATAGACTAAATGACCCAAGGAAATTTTCACATTTATTTTATTGAATGTGCTATTACTTTTACTTTCTGCATCATATGTCTAAGAAAATTAATGAGAAGCATTTCATGAGAGAAAATTGATGTTTAAATGAGATGCCATGTATGCATTGAAATATCAGCCTCTGAGCAATAAGATTCATTCTGAGCATCCCAACAAACCTTTCAAGTGTGCTGTGTTGTGTTGTCGAGTAGGCTGTGAAATCAAAACTAGATTTTAATGCAGATTTGTGCTTGATTTATAAGCAGTAGCTGTGGCATGTGGCGAGAGCAAAGATGACAGGACTGCCTGCGTGCAAGTTGCGGCCTTCATCCAGACATCGCAATTTGCGCAGACTTAATGGCGTGTGAAATCAAAGCGTGTAGACCAAGATTGTATGTTTGAGTCTGACCTCTTCTGCTCAAAGCTAAGAAGCAGTGGACGACCTTTTCTGTTCATTTCGTTGAGTTTGATTGCAGTGGGAGAAAAAGAGACATTAAAGGAAAACTCTCGTCTTTGAGGAAAAAGCTCCGGATAAATATTTCTCATGGATGAATATTTCCACCCATCTCTTCCGCTTCATATAATACCTATCTTGAGGGTGATCACAAAGCTCTGGCTTAGGAAAAGGAATTGGAATAGAGATGGAATAATGCAATTTTACGCAGAGCTCATGACTTCAGGGAAGAGAGAGAGAGAGAGGTGGAGCGGTGAGTGAGGAATTGCTAATACAAAAGCTGAAAGCACATCTAAAAAAGAAAAAAGTGTCAGATTCACCTGCTGGCTTGCAAAAGTATAATGTGCTATCTACACATTTTGTGTTAGAAAAATGTCCATGTGTTGGAAAAATGCACCCTGGAAGCTGCCCAGAGCTCCTAGCAATGGCATAGCAAAGATATAAACCACTACGAACATGTTAGCAACTGCCCAGGACACCCTAGTAACTGCTTAGTAGCTACTGCAAACGATTCAAACGACAACCAAATAGCAATATACTACCTGAGCATTCACCCTGGCAACCACCCAGAGTATCCTAGCAACTGCACAGTAGCTGCTCAGAAACATCTGGAAGACTTTAGTAACAGGTTTTGTTTGGTTTTTAAGGACAGAGGGCTTTTTAATGTAACAACAGCATAGCAATGCCTTTGCAACTTACCAAAAGCACCATAGAAACACCCTGGCAACCCCTCAGAACAATTTGGCAACATCCTGGCAACTGGCCATTGTAGTAAATGCACAGCAGCAAAATGATAACCACCCACAATACCCTAGCAAAGGGTTGTCCAAACTCGGTTCTGGAGGACCGGTATCCTGCTGAGTTTAGCTCCAACTTGCTCCAACACACCTGCCGGGAAGCTTCTAGTATATCTAGTAAGAGCTTGATTAGCTGGTTCAGCTGTGTTTGATTGGGGTTGGAGCTAAACTCTCAGTGACACCGGCTCTCCAGGACCAAGTTCAGCCCTAGCAACATCATAGAGGGAGTTAACTTGTTAATAAAGGTTCAGCGGCGGAACCACGCCTCACTTAGTCTCCTTAACCAATCACCTACTCCCTTAAACTTATTTAAGGAAGACCATCCCTCTAGCACTGTTCTTCTCGTTCTCTTTGAACCCACCCTCCATCCATTTATTTCCTCACTTCCCATTCACAATCCTATAACCTTCTTCACTCTTACATGTAGGTTGAATCGGGGGGTCCAATCGCTCTGCCAAAATATCACAAGAGACAGTACCCCCAGTCTCTGGACATAGTAGGACACCTGATCAACCTACCCGCCTGTTCACCAATCATCCTCTTACTCCCCTTCCCCATCATTCCACTGTTCTCTTACCATCCCTTTCATCCCTACAGTAAAGTCTAACTCAAAGCATGGCGTGGTCCATGCTGGTGGAACACCACTTAACACCCAGAACTTTTAGCAGCTATTGCAATGCCTTGGCAACAACCAAGAATACTCTTGCAACTAAACAGCAGCTGCTACCAACCACTCAGAACACCTTAGTGACCAAATATCAAGGGCTGTTTCTCAATATGCGTTCTTCAGCGGTCTTGCGTCCTCGTGTTCTCATGTAACGTCATCATTATCATCCGCCGAAGTTCAGTTCCAATACTCAAGACCGCAAGAACGGAGGACGCTTGAAATTTCCCGGATGTGTTCTTGATATCGAGGACGCACCGATGCAGACTTGAGCACCGAACTCGCTCTAGAAGTCCCAGAAGTCATTGCGACTGGAGGTGGGAAGCGCAGCGTTTTATATAGATTTATTATTAAAGTTCAGAAATAGCACTTATTTACCTCAGTAGTTTCCCTAAATGAGATGGTGAAAGTACCCTAGTAGCAAAGAATTCTGGCCCAGATTTGGCATGAATCTGGCAGAGCAGGCATTCATCTGGCACTGGCATACGGCATGTGGGCCAAACATGGCCCTGGTTTGGCAGAGGTGGCACCGTCTTTAAGGCAGCACACAATACTTGGGCCAGATGTAAAATGTAGTATTCGGGCCAGATGTTATTAACTGATATGTGGGCCATGTAAGTTTGGCCAGTTTGACCCTCATTTAAAATATATATTTTTTATTTTCAAGAAAAGAAAAAATACATTTTACCAATCAGGTCACTTTGAGAAAAAGCACGGCCATAGCACGCCTAAAGTGCAATGATTCATGGGTTTATCAATTTCCTTGCTGTAGTAACACACCAACATATCTGGCCCAGTTCAGGCTCAATTATGGGTGATTAACTTGGCTGAGTCTTGGCCCAGATATGGTCCATGTTTGGCCCTTGTCTGGAAGCTAGACTTGGTCCAGTCATGTACCGTAATTCACTGCGGCACGTGGGCCAAGCAAAAGCTGATTTTGTGGGCCAGAGCTGGGCCAGAGATATTTTGCTATGTGGGTAAACATTAGCATAAAAATCTTAACAAAGGCACAAACACATTAAGGGTGTTTATCTGTTGAAATTCGTATTAAAATCTGTGTTATTTGTGATGTGCAGAGTATATTTCTGAAGTCTTTATTCATAACATATATTGTGAAACGTGGGAAAACAATAAATCGCTGTTTAAATGTTGTAATGTTTAAATAATCTTCGGTTAAAGATGCGTGAGGGTCATGTGACCATCAGGAAGAACGCAGCATCTCATTCCTCACAGGATGCGTTCTCTGTCCTCGCGGTCTCCCGAGTACGTACTCTGCGTTCTTGGAATTGAGAAACAGCCATGATCAACCACAAAGCAATGCCCTAGCAACAAACCACAATTCCTTAGCAACGTCTTGACAACAACCACAACTTTAGAAGCTGCATAGCGATGCCACGGCAACCACTTTAGTGTTGTACCGGTAATTCCTACAGTTCATATCTATTGCATCAAATGCTTTTCTGTGTTTTACCTTAGCAGCATTTAGAGAGAGTGTGTGTAGTGGTTTTGGTGGTTTATAAGGACAGATATTTGTGTAATGACATTGGTGTGGCCTAGTCCTTTACATTAAAATTTCACCTCAGATTGCGCCTCAGAAGGGTTGTTTCAGGGGTAGTGGTGAGGTAAGGGCATGGTGTACTGTATGTTGTGCAAATGTGTTTGTGTGTAGGGTCTGTGTGTGCTTGCATGTGTTTGAGGCATCATTCATGCCCTCATACAACCATACGAGCCTTTCGAGATACTTCAAAAGAGTTTTGTGAACACTTCCAATCCGCTGCGTTTGAACAGAAGAGCCGAGGGTTTTATTCATGAGGCCACGAGAGCACAGAGACTTTAAAAGCTCTTAATGCTTGAGAAAGCTGCCAGTGGAAGCTCCTCTGTTTCTCTGCGGTCCAGCTTTGCTCAACCTGGCGCCCGCAGGACATCCACTGGATTGGCAGGCCACTGAACTGAACGCAGTGTGAGGACATTAATCAAATTAGGCCGCCGTTTGATGCTTATTGGGTGTGTTGGAGTTTGCCAGCTTATCCCTGCTGGCTGATTGTGTTTGCAGCTCAGGATGAGATGCTCATATTGGGTTTCTGAAACTCTGCTGTGAATCAGCAATGGCTTTGTGAACACGGAGGTAACAGTGACTCTCGCAACCAATATTTTGTGCATATTCTTTAATGCTAGTGGACAGGCATTGACAGTCTTGTTTGCTTCGCAGGTTTTGCAAGTGAAACGCTGTATTTCGGATTTAAAGCCCCCTGTGTTTTTATTTTTTCAGATTTTTTGTCCGATCTATGCAACTCAGGCTCATTCTGAAAACGTACCGATATATACATTTCTGCAGAGTGCCAAATATGTCCCAAGAGCTACGTTTTTTTGCAGTTTTTGTTTTCGTGACCCACTAGAGATCACTGTGTATGCTTTTTTAGATCTCAAGTTTCTCTCGCAAGCGCCATTTACTGCTATCCTTACGTAAATCCACCAGAGGCCGCTGTTTACTGTCTGACCCACCCTCCTCCTTCCCTAAACCCAACCAACAGTATTTTCAAAAGCACCGATTGACTTAAACAAATCAGCACCATCCCCAAATTCCACCAGCAGCACACCCTCATAGCAATTTCTAAGCAGCAGGAGGGCAGGGGGTTCTCCAGATCTACCTGAGCTCAAACTCCCCTCTCGCCCTGCAGATGGAAGGGAGCCCCAGGCTCGAGGATCTTATGAGCTCAGGGCTCTCTAAACTACTTATTTTTTTGATCTGGCCTACTAATATCCTTCAGTAGTTATTTAGTACTATGATATTCATGGCATGCTTCTCTAAATGCTGTTCTGCCTTTCTTTTCTTTTTCCTGTTTTATAATATGGTTAGATTGTGTACAGCACTTTGATCATCCACTTGGGTTATTTTTTTATGTGCTGTATATACTGTAAATAAGTGAACTTGATTTAAAAAAAAAGAATACATTTTGTTTTCTAAATATTATTGTTTGCTTAGTATTCACATTAGAATGACTGCAAATAAATAAAATAAATTTAAATAGTAATAATTTAATTTTAATATAAGAACATTTAAATTATATATTAATCAATTTTTTAAAACATAATTGAAAATGACATGAATAAGCATGAAGTTAATGAAAAATTATGAATATTAATGCTAGAGTTTATAAATAGGGCGCCACGGTGGCCTAGTGGGTAGCACGTTTGCCTCACAGCAAGAAGGTCGCTGGTTCGAGCCTCGGCTGGGTCAGTTGGCATTTCTGTGTGGAGTTTGCATGTTCTCCCCGTGGTTGCGTGGGTTTCCTCCGGGTGCTCCGGTTTCCCCCACAAGTCCAAAGACTTGCGGTACAGGTGAATAGGGTAAGCTAAATTGTCCGTAGTGTATGAGTGTGAATGGGAATGTGTGGATGTTTCCCAGAGATGGGTTGCGGCTGGAAGGGCATCCGCTGCGTAAAGCATATGCTGGATAAGTTGGCGGATCATTCCGCTGTGGCGACCCCGGATTAATAAAGGGACTAAGCCGAAAAGAAAATGAATGAATGAATGAATGAAGTGTATGTAAATAGATATAGTTTACTTCGTTTTGTTGTTTATTTACTATTGTTATGCAATATATATTTGTGTATTTATTAGATTTATTTAACATTTTTACTGTTTTTTTTTCACTTATGTTTGTATCAGGAAAAAAAATTATTAAATAACTAAATAAATAATCCTTTCGTTCAGCTTGCACACATAATTTTATCAAGAAATCTCAGACATTATTATATAATATATAATTTATTTCCTCTGATGATCGAGAGAGAAAGGAACATTTGCACTAAAAATGCGGATTGGAGGTTGCAGAGACAAAAATAGAGACAAAATGCATCATCACCGTCATCTTTTGAAAGCCTGTGCAAACACAACAAAACAAACCCGGTTTTGTGTCCCTCTGTCTATTGTCCTCAATGTGACTGCAACCCAAATCCTATAGGGCTGCTGAGGGACTCGGGTGCAACTGCACACTTTGAGCCAAAATGGCAGCCACTCGCGGCTCTACAGGCCAGCAGAAAAGCGGCTTGGACAGGATTCCTCAGCTTTTTGAGCCGGGATGAGTGCTCTTCACGGGCCGTCCTGGCAGATATGAGGAGCTGGACTCATAACCCACAGCTTTATGTGACCTATAAGTAGAGCGAGGAGCCGAAATGCACCTTGTGGCTGTAAATCCAGATAAGCTGCACTGACTGACAGGGTTTTATTACCAATGGTCCTCCAGGCCACAATTGGCACCTGACAAGTAACGTCCCGCTGGTCTATTTGAGGGTGCGAAGACCTCCATGTTCACTGGACGGGACGGTCCCATTCATTAAGGTTATGGAGGTTTTAATGGCGTACTTATGATGGGCTGGGAAAGCAGGCGGGTGGCAGAGCACAGCTGTTGACCTCAAGTGTTTTTGCTGGTGATAAGTGATGACGTAAGACATAAAGGTAATAGACCTGAGTGTTATTTTAATTATTATGTCATAATTTAATGAGGTTAAGGCAATCTAGTTTTACGTGCATAAATGGACTGCTAGATACTCGTAACGTCGCTCAAGCTTCATTTAACAGCAACTGAGATATTTTTTTCCTTTCGTAGAAACTTTTTATCACTATTTTGTTTTATTTTATTATACAGATTACACACTGATTCACTAAAATTAAATGAGTCGTTTATTAGTGTAATAAAAAATAAATTAATTAAAAACCAAATTAAAAACCAAACAATTTGTAGTAATAATAATAATAATAATAGTAATAACAATAGAAATAATAGGAATAAAAGGGATAATATTATTATTATTAATAATAATAATAATAATAATAATAGTAATAACAATAGAAATAATAGAAATAATAGGGATAATAATAATAATAGTAATAATAATAATAGAAATAATAGGAATAATAGGGATAATAATATTA
>CAIGQQ010002477.1:12127801-12138452 GCA_903798035.1 Danio albolineatus
ATATATATATATATATATATATACAAATATTTAAATATAAATATATATAAATATACATATGTTTCCTGGAAATTTATATATATACATTTTAGATTTGTAACTATACGTTATCCATGTATAAATAATCTGCAGATGTCTAATAATAATAATAATAAAAATAATAATAATAATAATAATAATAATAATAATAATAATAATAGTAAAAATAATAGATATCATTATTGTTATAATTATTATTAGTAATAGTAGTACATTTATTCTTATCTATTAGTATAATTCTAAATGTATTTTTTTCCTGGAAATTATTATATATTATTATAATTTTATATATTTATATTTATACTTTTTAAAAAAAAACTTTTTTTCTCTCTTTCATACATTCTCTTATTGCCATACTATGTATTTATTTCAGAATTTAATATTTATATTTTAGGTTTTCCTTGTTGTTTTCTCTAATTTTAGTTTAGTTTAAATAGTTGTTTAGTTCTACAGACAATTTCTACAGACAAATGAAGCAGATTTTCTGCAGTCTCAAAAGAAAATACAATTTCACTCTTTCCAAATGTTACTTGCCATTTATTTGTAATTAATAGTGACATTTACCAGCATTTTAAACCAGAAAATTATTTCTTCCCAAACATTTTTAAGTCATTAAAAACACCACTAACAACAAAAGAAAAACATTTATAATACCAGGCACGACATTAACATTTCAAAACACAGCAGTGGAGATGACAAATCAACTGTACAGTTTAAATTGCTCAGAGAAGCACATTTACTGTAGTGAAAGCCTCATTTCTCCTGTAAAACAGACTGAATAAACGCATCTGTGAGGAGTTTGTGATTTCACAGATCTGTGTGTCTAAAAAGCTCGACTTCAGACTTCAGATCTCACACAAAATAATAAATAAACAACCATCAGTTTCAGAGCTGTTTTCTCTGATAAATGTGATGTGACGCGATCGCAGCAGAAACACCATCGGGGGTCCAGGATCCCACACTAAACAAATGAGTTTTTACAGGGAAAGACGAATTCGTCTGCAAAACACTCATCAGCTTCAGTCAATGGGTTGTGAAGAGTCAACACAACGGCTCATTATAGTGATCCAGCACATTCAGACTAATGTAAAACACCCAGAAACAGAAACAGCGCAGGTCAGATACCGTTTACATGATTCAAATGGGGTCACCACAGCGGAATGAGCCATCAACTTATCTAGCATATGTTTTACTCAGCGGATGCCCTTCCGGCTGCAACCCAGTACTGGGAAACGCCCATACACTCTCACATTCACACTCATACACAACGGCCAATTTAGTTTATTCAATTCTCCTATAGCGCATGTGTTTGGACTCACGCCGACACAGGGAGAACATGCAAACTCTGCACAGAAATGCAACTAACTCAGCTGGGAGTCGCATCAGCGACCTTCTTGCTGTGAGGTGACAGTGCTAACCACTGAGCCACCGCGCTGCCGTAGTTATTTATTAGCAATAAATAAATGAATCTACAGAAAAAAATAAATAAGTTAAATCTGTACTAATTCCCATTGATGGGTTGCGGCTGGAAGGGCATTCGCTGCGTAAAACATATGCTGGATAAGTTGGTGGTTCATTCTGCTGTGGCGACCCCAGATTAATAAAGGGACTAAGCTCAAAAGAAAATGAATGAATGAATGAACTAATTAAGTAACTGCATAGAAATGCATTTACATAAAAAAATGTACTTTTTTGCAATAATATTACAAAAGGAACGCTTTATGGACACAAAAACGGAATGAATCAATTAATAAAATTAGAAAGGAATAAATAAATGAATTAATTAAGTTGTTTATCAACAATAAATAAATACTTCCATAGTAATTAGAATTGTTTTCAATAATATTAAAATGAATGCTTTATTGACACACACAAAAAAAATACAATTATTTATTAACAATAGGGAAACACGGTGGCGCAGTTGACATCGCTGTTGCCTCACAGCAAGAAGGTTGCTGGTTCGATCCTCAGGTAGGCCAGTTGGCATTTCTGTGTGGAGTTTGTATGTTCTCCCAGTGTTTGCGTGGGTTTCCTCCACAGTCCAAAGACATGTAGGTGAATTGGGTAAGCTAAATTGTCCGTAGTGTATGTGTGTATGTTCTGGTCCTCCAGATTGGCAGTTGAGCATTGGGCTAACAACTTACCTCATAACAATTAGATGTTACGAAACACTAATATGGTGTGGCTAAATATCACCTTCGATATAAAATGGCCCTGGGAGTAAGTATTTATTAAAAATAAATAAATATATACAGGGAAAAATGCATAGAAGTGCCTTTTCTTTAACAAAAAAAAAAAAAC
The DNA here is from genome assembly GCA_903798035.1 of Danio albolineatus. Lineage (NCBI taxonomy): Eukaryota > Metazoa > Chordata > Actinopteri > Cypriniformes > Danionidae > Danio > Danio albolineatus. Next base: position 12,130,142 of record CAIGQQ010002477.1, read on the forward strand.
TTTTTTGCAATAATATTTCAAAAGGAACGCTTTATGGACACGAAAAACTGAATAAATTAATAATAATAAAATAAATGAACAAATAAACACATAAATAAAAGTAATTCATTCGCAATAAAAAAATAAATAAACCTACAGGAAATGCACAAATAAATTGAAACTATAACAACTACATACAGTAGAAGTTGTTAGTTGTTTCATATAAAATTATTATAATACTTGAAATAATAAATAAATAATATTTACAAAAGGAACGCTTTATGGACATAAAAAAACTGAATGAATGAATAAATAATTAAATGAATGAATAAATAAATAAAAAACAAATAAAGTGATGTATTAATGAACAATAATTAAAGGTTGTTTATTAACAATAAATAAAGAAATCTAAAGAAAAAGAAGAATTAAAACTAGATGTCACCACATAAAATTGCCTTGTTTTTGTCCCCCACACAAAATGATTTAAATACTTTGTAATAATATTTTGTAATAATTTTGTAATTTTATTTTGTAATAATATTTTTAAAAGAAACTATTTATGGACACGAAAAAACTGTGAATAATTCAAAAATAATTAAATAAATAAACAAATAAACACATAAATAAAAGTAATTTATTAACAATAAAATTGTAATTAAACCTACAGGAAAAACATAAACAAATTGAAACTATAACAACTGCATAGAAATGCCTTAGTTGTTTCACATAAAATTATTATAATATTTTGCAATAATACTTGCAATAATAAATAAATAATAATGACAAAAGGAACTCTTTATGCACATGAAAAACTGAATGAGTGAATAAATAATTAAATGAATGTATAAAAAAATAAAGTGATGTATAAACAAACAATAATTAAAAGTTGTTTATTAACAATAAACAAATAAATCTAAAGAAAAAAATAAGAATTAAAACTTGAAGTCTCAGCATAGAAATGCCTTGTTTTTGTCCCACACACAAAATGATTTAAATATTTTTCAATAATATTTTTAAAACAACAATTTAAGGACACGAAAAAACGGTGCATTAATGAATAAATAATTAAACGAATGTATGAATAAATAAATAAATAAATAAACACATTATCATTATTAATAATAAATAAATAAATCTACAGAAATATGTATAAATGAATGGATGAATTAATAAAAGTTACTTATTTACAATAAATAAATCTACAGAAAGTAAATTAATTGAAACTTTAAGTAACTGCAATGAGATGCCTTGTTTTTTTTGCCTTGATGTTATAATTTTAGCAGTAATATTACAGCGATGACCAAATAAACTAACCTCTAGAATATTAATGGTTGAAATGTTGAAGTAATGACAGAGGAGCGTGCAGCAGACGTCTCAGCAGCGTTAATCTGCTTTAAGCCCCTGTGGTCAGACTGGATTACTAATTGGGTGGATTTATGGCTGATTTGGAGACGAGGACACCAATCAAGAGCCTGGAGCGTCTCAGACAAACATTTAAGACCTTTTTCTGGGTTCAGGTCCAGGTCAGAGACAGCAGGACCTGAAGGAGACACTCCGAAAGGTAAGAGATGCTTTAGTGAATGTAAAATCTGCTGTCAGTATTATGATTATTGTAATGAAATCATGAACATGTTTTAGTACTTATTTATTTCTATATTTGTTTTTAAATGTGTTATATGAAGCCTTTGTCCAAATCAAAATGTTCCAAAACTGATGTATATATCACAAATATAGTTAACAAGCATGGACATGGATGTTATAATGCTTTAGTAAATGTTCAATTATGATTAATAAATGCTGTACAAGTTTTGTTCATGATTAGTTCACGTTAGTAAATGCATTAACTAATAAACCTTATTGTAAAGTGTTACCATGATATTACAAAAAGAAACGCTTTATGGGCATGGAAACTGGCAATGAATTAAGTTATTTATAAGCGATAAATTATTTAAATTAGATGTAATTACATTACAATAATATTATTATTACGATTCAATAAATTACCCAGTGGTAGTGGGTGGAAGGGTCCGTTGGTTGCTCCGGTTTCCCCCACAAGTCCAAAGACATGCACTATGTAAATTGGGTAAGCTAAACTGTGTGCGAATAAGTGTGTTTCCCAGTGATGGGTTGTTGCTGGAAGGACATCCGCTGCGTAAAACAAATGCTGGATAAGTTGGTGGTTCATTCCGCTGTGGCGACCCCTGATTAATAAAGGGATTATAAGCTGAAGAGAAAATGAATGAATGATATACAGAAGGGTTATATGTACATTATCACACATTAAAGAAAAAGATTATATTGTATTAATTACAATATTAATTGTATATAACTTCAGATTTTTTGTAATAGAGTTAGAAGTAGTTTCAAAGTAATACTGCATTTCAATGAGCAATATATATACAGTTTAAGTCAGAATTATTAAACCCGCTGTTTATTTTTTTCCCCCAAGAGAAGATTTGTTCAACACATTTCTAATCATAATAGTTTTAATAGCTCATCTCTAATCACTGATTTCTTTTATCTTTGCCATGATGACAGTAAATAATATTTTACCTGATATTTTTCAACACACTTCTATACAGCTTAAAGTGACATTTAAAGTCTTAGTTAATTAGGTTAACTAGGCAGGTTAGGGTAATTAGGCAAGTTATTGTATAATGATGGTTTGTTCTGTAGACTATCAAAAAAAAAAAATTGCTTAAAGGGGCTGATAATACTGACCTTTAAAAAAATTAAGAACTGCTTTTATTCTAGCCGAAATAAAACAAATCAGACTTTCTCCAGAAGAAAAAATATTATCAGACATACTGTGAAAATTTCCTTGCTCTGTTAAACATCATTTATTTAAAAAAGATTTTTTTTAAAAATCAAAGGGGCGAATAATTCTGACTTTGTATATATATATATTTGCAAACTTTGTAAAATACATTTATGTATGTATAATTTTTGTTATCAAACTAAGCAGTTTAAGATTATGGTTAAGTAAAGGATCGTTTTGCAAGTAACCAAACCAACAAAACACAAAACATTTTCCCACATTAGGGAAAGGTTTTTTTTTTTTTATCAGTGTTATAAATAAAAATAGGACAGTAATAAGACAATGATGAATATATACAGTTGAACTCTAGCCCCCCATTTGTTTTTTGTTTTTTTGTCCTATATATTTCCCAAATTATATTTAACAGAGCAAGGCAATTTTACAGTATGTCTGATAATATTTTTTCTTCTGGAGAAAGTCTTATTTGTTTTATTTCGGCTAGAATAAAAGCAGTTCTTATTTTTTTAAAATCCATTTTAAGGTCAAAATCATTAGCCCCTTTAAGCTATATTTTTTTCAATAGTCTACAGGACAAACCATCGTTCTACAATAACTTTCCTAATTCCCCTAACCTGCCTAGTTAACCTAATTAACCTAGTTAAACCTTTACATGTCACTTTAAACTGTATAGGAGTGTCTTTAAAAATTTATAGTCAAATATTATGTGCTGTCATTGTGGCGAAGATAAATCAGTTATTATAAATGAGTTATTAAAACTATTATGATTAGAAATGTGTTGAACAAATCTTCTCTCAGTTAAACAGAAATTGGGGGAAAAAATAAACAGGAGGCTAATAATTCAGAGGGGTTAATAATTCTGACTTCAACTGTATATACATTATCACACATTAAACATAAAGATTACATAATTTCTGTTGTTTTTAAAGGCTTTTTTGTAATAGAGTCAGAAATAGTCGTCTAGATTAAAAGCAGTTTTTAATTTTTTTTTTAAATCCACTTTAAGATCTATATTATTAGACCCTTTAAGCAATTATTCTTTCCCGATAGTCTCCAGAACAAACCATCGTTCTACAATAACTTGCCTAATTACCCTAACCTGCCTAGTTAACCTAATCAACCTAGTTAAGCTTTTAAATGTCACTTTAAGCTGTATAGAAGTGTCTTGAAGAATATATAGTCAAATATTATGTGCTGTCATTATGGTGAAGATAAATCAGTTATTATAAATGAGTTATTAAAACTATTATGATTAGAAATGTGTTGAACAAATCTTCTCTCAGTTAAACAGAAATTGAGGAGAAAAATAAACAGGTGGCTAATAATTCAGGGGGGTTAACATATCTGAATTTAACTGTATATACATTATCACACATTAAACATAAAGATTACATAATTCCTGTTGTTTTTAAAGCCTTTTTTTGTAATAGACTCAGAAATAGTCGCAAGCCTGTGTTTTATTTACTTTTTACGATTGTGAAATATGTACAAACTTAGCGCAAACATCGCCTACACATCTCACAACAATTAACACAAAATAAAAAGGAGAGCAAGTACAACAGTAAACAATAAGCGCATAAACAAATAAGCTCGCGTGTGTATGTTTATTAACAGCGTAACTTCAGTAACACAAACTAAAGCGAGCGTGTCGTTTGAATACGAAATAAGCGAATCACGTCAGCGCGTGTCATTGGTCCGCCTGCGCCCTGGACACCGTTGCTAAGGAATCCCGTGTACGCGCGTGCGGGTCGGCGGCGCGCAGCTCTCAGTGCTCAGACATGGCGGCGGACCTGAACCCGGACTGGCTGTCTTGCCTGCCTTCTTCATGGAGTTACGGCGTGACCCGGGACGGACGAGTGTTCTTTATCAAGTAAATATCCGCGGGAGCTAAAACTCGGGGCTCGGTTTGACTCGAAATCCTCTCGTCGGTTGTTTTTCCCCACCTTCTCTCACCCCCTTTTTTTCTCACCCAACAGTGAAGAAGCGAAGAGCACAACCTGGCTGCATCCAGTCACAGGAGAAGCCGTCATTACAGGACACAGGAAAACTCCAGGTGAGGCTTTATTTTGATGTTGTTTCACGAGCGGAGAAACGCAATCAATGCAGCTGCAGAAACCGCAGCTGTGGCTGGACGCGACGCGCGCAATGTCAATGCGTTCGCGTTGCGTTTCGTGCGTTGCGTTGCATGCAGCACGATTTCTGACAACTTGCGTTCGGTTGTTCTGCGCGCTGATCTGTTTGATTGACAGCTGTCACTGGGTTGATCATTTGACCCCATGCACCAAATCATAAATCGTAACCTCCCTTTTTAAAATGAGCCTCACATGCGTTATTATCAGCAGTGAATGATCCTCATTGACATGTTGATCTTGCAGATGCATCGCCAGCAATGCTCATGTTATGAGCACTGCAGATCAGAGATGTGCTGCCCAGTCACTCTAGAAAGATGCTGTTTGCATGCAAAAACTCATTGTCCTCTCCTCCTGTCTGCTTATTTATTTATTTATTTATTTATTTATTTATTTATTTCTCAGATTTACCCACCGGATGGGAAGAAGGATACACGTTTGAAGGAGCCCGTTGCTTTATCAAGTGAGTTGGAGGTTCAGCTCATTGGCAGAAGGAGGATATTTCACTCTCGCCTGCTTGTTTGACAGCAGCAGTGATTTCAGATCGCCGCCCCCTCACACACACACACACACACACACGCACATATATTCACTCATACACTCATGCCACAGCGTCTCCAGAAATGCTTCCGTTAGCACACTAAAGGTAGGGCTGGGCGATATGACAAAAATCATGATATACTGTAAATCACGATAATCATCTCATCGTGATAACGACATATATCATGATATAGCACAATTCAATCAATTAATAATCTGACCACATGTAAAGCACTATTTGTTTATTTATTTTAAAGTATATACGCATAAATCTACTCATTCAAATATGGTCATATTTCTCACGTTATTTGTATTAGAGCTTCGGGGTGAATGTTTGATTAAGAACGCAGAAATATAAACAAAATATTAATACAATTAGTGCTGGGCTAAAATTAATCGCATCCGAAATGAAAGTTTGTTTTGGCATAATTTAATTGTGATTACTGTGTGTAATTGTTGTTTATATATAAATACAAGCATGCATGCTTATATTTCATAAAATGTTTATTTATATTTCTATATAAGATATATACGTATAGTATATGATAGAAATTATATATAAAATTAAATATCACATATACATAATATATATATATATATATATATATATATATATATATATATATACACATATTATAAAACAAACTTTTATTTTGCCCAGCACTAAATAAAATATAAAACACTATTCATAACGATTACAGATCCAACATAAAAATAAAAATATTGTTAAATAAAATGCAAAATGTAAACATTTTATTTTTTAAATATTGCAACTTTTCCATGTCTCTGTTATTTATGTTTTATGTCGGCATCCCTGTAATGGCGTATAATATTGTGCTCATATAAATCATGAAAAATGATTACCGTAAACAAAGTATTTTTGTGATACCATGATACCAACGATAGAGCATATTATGAATCAATAGACTTATTATTTTGTCCATACCTTATAAATTGTCATATTGCACAGCTCTTACTGAAGGCACACACAAGTCTTTGGAGCATTTTCCCATCCCTGTTAAAAAAAAAAAAGTAATTACCGTGAGGGTGACGGAGGGCTTGACAGGCCCGTGTGATTCAAACCTCTGTTGGCTGAAAACAGGCTCAACTTGTTGGTTTCCACTGAGTGAATCATATTAACCCTATTTTTCTCCACATTGCAGGCCTTTTTCGTGTTAAACTTCTTGTTTCAGATGAATCAGTGTGGTTTTTCGTGTACTAGCAGGGCTTGGTTTGTTTGATGAGCTTGGATTGAGAAGAGCTGATCGATGTTTTTAGACTCTAATGTGCTGTTTTGAATTAGTGAATGAGCCTTTTTTTATTTTCAGGAGTGTTTTAATCAGCGAATGGGTTGACAATGAGCCAGGCTGATTTTTAGGGATGATGTTTGGCTATTTTGAGATTATTTGCATAGATTGTCGGACTATTTTTATTAGATCTTTTTCTTGAGTAGCGTAACAGATGTTCTGGTGCATATTTTATGCTATTTTGCATCGGTCGGTTTACATTTCTGTGGTTTTGAAAGTGGTTGATGTATAAAGTAGCAGTCCTCTGCCTCTTGTGGCATTTTTAAAATATTGGTAATATTGATTGTGGTTTATGAGTGAATATTATATGTATGTTTTGTGTACATCTCATTGATGCTAATGACAGTTTAATATACATATGTGCATTGTGCATTGGCTTAATTTATTTACAGTCTATATTATGGGAAAAATTTGACATTATAAATGTTGCTTTATTTTTTTTTGTCGCTGATGCATTGAAATGACCTTAAAATCAGAGCAGTATTTGCATTATTATAAACATGCTAATTTAATTTCACAAAAACTTTGACTTATTGTGAAAAATCTGCCTCTGAATGTGCATTTTTAAAGAATTTGCTTTATTTTCTTGCTCATTGGTGGCTTTCAATGACAGATCAATGTTATTTGAGAAGAATCGCCCTGCAGATAATTTGCACAATTGCTTTGATTTATTGCATGGGTATTTCAGTGGGCAGTTTTGTTTTCTTTATCAATGCTGGCTTTAAATGACATATCAGTATTAATAAAAGTACCATCCTGCAGATAATTTGCACAATAAGTTATTGTAAAACACACACAAGCAAACAACATAAAAACAGCTTCTGTATGTTAATTTTTGCTTTAAAGAACTTGGTGACATTAAACATCCAATCAGGATTTTCATCATGCAATCATTTTCACAATACGTTTGATTATTTTTGTTAAAAATCTGAGTGCATTTTGGCCTAAAAAAAACTTGCTTCAATGGCGGCTTTAAATAACACACCAATATTAATAGAAAAGTGTTATCCTACAGATAATTTGCTCAATAATTCGATTTACTATAAAACAACTGGATTTATTTGTGCCTTTTTGCTTCAAAGAACTTTATTTTCATCACTGGTGGCCTTAAACATCCAAACAGGATTATTGGAGAAGCAATTTCACGCAATAGTTTGATTTATTGTGAACAACAAATCATCATCTTTTGCTTCAAAGAACTTGCTTTATTTTCTTCATCATTGCTGGCTTTAAATGACTAATCAATGTTATTACCGAAGAATCGTCCTGCAGATCATTTGCACAATTAGTTTGATTTTTTGCATGAGTATTTCAATGGGCAGTTTTGTTTTCTTCATCATTGGTGGCTTTAAATGACATATCAGTATTAATCGAAGTAGATCATTTCCACAATAAGTTTGATTTATGAAAAAATCAACATCTTAAAGAACTTAATGGCTTTAAATGACAGATAAATGTCATTACCAAAGAATCGTCCTGCAGCTCATTTGCACAATTAGTTTGATTTATTGCATGAGTATTTCAATGGGCTGCTTTGTTTTCTTCATCATTGGTGGCTTTAAATGACATATCAGTATTAA
>CAIGQQ010002477.1:12138462-12182233 GCA_903798035.1 Danio albolineatus
TTGGTGGCTTTAAATGACATATCAGTATTAATAGAAGTAGATAATTTCACAATAAGTTTGATTTGTGAAAAAATCACCATCTTAAAGAACTTGATTTATTTTCTTTATCATCGCTGGCTTTAAATGACAGATCAATACCGAAGAATCCTCCTGCACATCATTTGCTCAGTTAGTTTGATTTATTGCATGAGTATTTCAATGGGCAGCTTTGTTTTCTTCATCATTGGTGGCTTTACATGACATATCAGTATTAATAGAAGTAGATAATTTCCCCAATAAGTTTGATTTGTGAAAAAATCAACATCTTAAAGAACTTGATTTGTTTCTTCATCATTGCTGGCTTTAAATGACAGATCAATGTTATTACCGAAGAATCGTCTTGCAGATCACGTGCTGCATCACTGTCTGCTTAACTCACGCTCGGGACACGACAGCCCGTGAAAACCCTCCGCTGATCTAACCTCCATCTCCACGCCGGACAAATCCAAGGAGTGGCTCACGTGCATCATCTTTTGCATCAATGCACCTTTTTTTTGTTGTCGTCTCAGTGGATTACCGTGCTGTGTTTGCCTGCCGTGAGCATACAGACTCCCTGGACTCTTTCACTGCTGTGCTGATGATACCTGGAGGCCCAAAAACTGTTGCTTGTGCATGAGAAATGAGAGCGTCTTCACTTGTGGATCTTCATGCTTAATTAACACCTGCAATATGAGGAACTCTGGAAGATAAGAGCGTACCATCTAATGGGTTAACAGGGGTGTTTATGCTCATATTTCTGCTTATGGTGGATTGTGAGAGATTAAGAGTGATGTGTGGTCGTCCATTATCCTGGCATAAAGCTGTACAGGGACTGGAGATAGGAGCGACTCGTGGATTTTGATCTATTGGCTAAAGTCTGTCAGAATTCCTTATAAACGCACTGCAGTGTGAGTGTGTGGATGATTTTCTGTGTCACCCAGGAATAGCACGGCTAGCCAGAGGATGCTGGGATGCAGGATTTGCAGTGGCCACTGTGCAGAGCATTTGCAACACTTTTTTTTTTTTTATCCCAAAAGCATGCAACATTGAGCGCCACCGTTTTTGCATCATTTTTACTGGGGAAAACTAACCCAACATATTCCAAAATCTTAGGTTATTGATTGTAAACCTTAGATTTTAGACATTGCCTACAATATACAGTAAGGCTGTATTAGTTAATACTAACACGAACAAACAATGAATAATACATTTATTAATACATTTATAAATTAAAGACCATTATATATGATATTACTATCTGCTATCTGTAGCATATGTGTGATTATTTTAAATGAATATTTTCTATATGAGGCTATACAGCAGTGTTTCTCAACCACGTTCACCGAGGACCAACAACTCTGCACATTTTCACTGGCTGTTTGTTTATATGCGTTCTTCAGGGGTCTTGCGTCCTCGTGTTGTCATGTAACGTCATCATCAACAGCCAAAGTTCAGTTCCAAAACTCAAGACCGCAAGAACGGAGGACTTCCCGGATTGGTTCTTGGTATCGAGGATGCAGCGATGCAGACTTGAGCACCGAACTCGCTCTGGAAGTCTCCGAAATCATTGCGATGGGTTAAAGGAGGCGGGAAGTTCAGCATTTAATATAGATTTATTATTAAAGTTCAGAGATATACTTATTTATCTCAGTTTCCCTAAATGAAATGGTAAAAGTAAACATTACCATGAAAATCTTAATAGAAGTGTAAACACAACAAGGTTGTTATTATTTCCTGAAATTTGTATTTAAATCAGTTTTATTTGTATTGTGCAACTAATTTGTAAGGGTTTTGTGCACGCTATACATATATTGAAAAGGGAAACAACAATAAATCGCTGTATAAATGCTGATTCGAAATCACATGAAGGTCATGTGACTATCAGGAAGAATGCAGCATCTCATTTCTCAGAGGACACATTCTCTGTTCTCCTGAGTTCGTTCTTCTGAGGTGACCTGGCAAGACCAGTCTTCACAAAAACACGAGTCCATTCTTGGAATTGTGAAACAGCCAATGTCTCCCTAACCAAAGACACCTGATTCAGATCGTCAGCTCATAAAATGAGACTGAAAGACCCGTAATGGGTGGGACAGACAAAGGAGACGTCCAAAACATGCAGTGTTGGTGGTCCTGCAGGAACGTGGTTGAGAAACACTGCTATACAGTATTATATGTGTGCATATACTGTACATTAGATTAGTCAGTACTGAAGCCAAATCTGAAGCTAATCTAACAAAGTAACTTACAATAACTGTCTAAAAATGAGTACACCCGAATGTATATGTTAGAGAAAAATATTTAATACAAATTTTAAGAAGAGAAAAAGTCAAAAGAGAATTTCCAAAAATCTATTTTTTCCAATAGTTTACAGAACAAACCACTGTTACAATCACTTGCCTAAATGTCATCATGATAAAATAAATCAGTTTTTGGAGATGAGTTATTAAAACTATTATGTTTAGAAATGTGCCGAAAAAACTTCTCTCAGTTAAACAGAATTTGGGGAAAAAATAAACAGGGCTAAAAATTCTGACTTCAACTGTTTATAATAGCACTTTGAAAGAAACAGTTGCTAAAGTGAGTCCGTTTTGAAAAGCTGTTGTCCTTAATTTGCAATGCAGAAGTAAGCTCATTTATGCATTGTTTTACGACTTCTGATTCCTTTGACTATTGGGAAATGACTAGAAATAATAAACAGTATTAAAATCAAAGTACTTGCTCTGTAAACAATTATGTTTATGATAATACATAAAAATAACATAAAAAAATACAAAATGTTTGCAACATTATTAAGCATAGCGAGCAGTTTTTACAGCTAAAATTCAAGTGAATGAGATCGGAGTCTCAAACCAGTAACGCCCCATTCACTCGGGGCGTCAGCGTCAACCCTTCCCATTCACTTTGAATGGGTGACGTCAGGCGTTGCCAAACTGCATTGTGGATCCGTCGGCGCCGCTTCAGTGGCGTTGCTCGCTTCAGGAGTTGGGACTTTCTCAACTTTTCAAGCGCCAACGGAAGCGTCAGCCAATTAGATCGCTGTATGCAAATACACCAGCTCCGACAGTAGCCGATTGTTGACTAATTTCATTGGCTGACGCTGCTATGACGGTCGCGTCAGCCCCAACTTCAGACACGCCCTTAGTCAAGCGTTGACGATGAAGCCCCGTGTGAATGGGGCGTAAGTTTCCAGTGCATGCACTTGCTTGTACATAAATAAGTCAATAGATATGTAAACTAGGGCTGGGACAATAAACAATATTACTGTACATCAAATCACAAAATAATTTATGTCAATAACAATGATAAGGTCTGGACGTTTTTTACTCTATATTGATCTAAAAGCCAATCACGCAGCAGAAATGTATGACAATGGGAATCTAAAGGAACTGTACTGAATTTTTATCCACCGAAAAATGCAATTTAATGGACTCTCTAATTTTTGGGGTACTCTTTTAAATCTGGAAGCGTTAACAATATATATCGTCATCGTTCAATATGGAAAATAATTAATGAGATTGCATTATTGCCATATCGCCTAGCCCTAATATACACACGCGCACATAATATTTGGTTAGATTGGCCAGTCACTGTTTGCCAATTTTAGTGCAAATCTCCTTGTCATTATTTCTCCTCGTCTGGATTAATGCCTGATAAAACTCTGCACCTGGAATTTTTAATTTTTAATGAAGCTGAAATCGCATCAGCTTGTGGCTTCAACAGAAGCATAAATCATCTTGTGCAATTTCTGCATTATCCCCCCCAAAAATCAGTTTCTCCATGGACACAATGCACAGGATATATACTACCACCAGCGAACTCTCTTTGTCATTCTCCAACGGCCTTTGAAAAGGTAGAAGGCACACGGTGAAAAATAATTGAGGTGTTGAAGGAGCTGACCTGTGATCTACACCGTGTGAAGAGGAGGTTGCACTGGATTGAAAGGCTGCGCTTGTTGTGTGGCTACAGCTAAAGACGGCTTCTCTTTTTTTCTTTTGGCTTTTGCTTGGCAGCTGTTGCAGCGTCTTGGGAATGCTGCAAAATAAACAGCTCATGAAGACACTCATGTTGGTCATTAGTTTCCGCCTACTGCCTAACAGGCCACAGATTGGGCAACACGACAAGAGGAGGAGGACGAGCTCCCTCCCCGTGTCTTCGAATGCCTTGTGTTGCAAATTAAAGAGGGAATGCAGTCAAATCACACACACGGACACACACACACACACACACACCAAAGAGCATTAGAGGTTACTCTCAACTAGAGTGCATCTGACTGAACGGAATAACCTTTTATGTGATGTTATTTAAGTGTACTTGTTTTAGAGATGCAATCTGACTTTTTTTTCTTTTTTTCTGGGGCATTTCTGACTGGAGTGGGAAATAAATGGAGCGGTGTGTTGAGATGTGAGGAGAGAGGAAAGTTGCAAAGGTCACTTATTCAACTGCGCTGTGCTCTTTCCTGTGGTGCATATATTTTGAGTGTTGAGCGTGTTTGTTTGTGTGAATATAGATGCTTTTTGTATTAAATGGTGCTTATTATTTGGCTCGTTCCTTTGAGTGATTAAAAACTACTTGACCTTTAACCTTTATATATACAATTTTGAAATTTTCATGTTTTTAGAACATTCCGTAGTTTCCATAGTGACACATCATGATGGTTACTTTGAAGTCTCAATGGAACTTGTTCCAAATGGAATAATAAGTGTATATGTCGAACGTCACGTGACCAAACCGGATCCCTGGGTAGAACACTTCCGCTCATCGCCATTTCATATGCGCCATCGGTTTGTTATTGAAAGAAATAAGTAGAAAGTAGTGTTTTTTATAATAGGGTATATGCGCAACTTCCGCGTTCCAGTCAACCTGGTTAGAACACTTCCAGTTTTTCACTCTCCGCTAATATGGCGTTGTTTTATACAAGAAGCCTCCAGGAACTACCAAAGTTAAACATCACAGACGTTCACTACTTACTACTTTCAATTACAAACCAATGGCGCATATGAAATGGCGATAAGCGGAAGTGTTCTACCCAGGGATCCGGTTTGGTCACGTGACGTTTGACATATACCCTATTCTGTTGATGTGTTCCATAGGGGAAATAGATTTTTAACTAATTCCCTGGCTTTTTTTTTTAGTTATTTATCTTTGATAATAGGGCGGCACGGTGGCTCAGTGGTTTGCACTGTCGCCTCACAACAAGAACGTAGCTGGTTCAGGTCCCGGCTGGGCCAGTTGACATTTCTGTATGGAGTTGTTGGTATGGGTTTCCACCGGATGCTCCGGTTTTCCCCACATGCACTATAGGTGAATTGGATGAACTGAATCGGCCGCATATAAGTGTGAATGTGAGAGTATATGGATGTTTTCCAGTACTGGGTTACAGCTGGATGGGCAATCGCTATGTAAAACATATGCTGGATTAGTGGGCGGTTCATCACACTGTGGCGACCCCTGAAAAATAAAGCTGAATCAAAATAAATGAATTTCAACTTATATAAACTAAACTGGTCAATCACAGTCATTTCTGTTGAGCACGTGAACACAGGGCGCAAAGCTCAAGATGTGTTTGCCGTGATTTGTTGCCATTTTCAGACCAGCGCAAATCTATTTTTCAGATTTTGCGCCTCATTTTTTAATTAGTAAATCCATTTGCACCAATTTGTGGACTCATGATTGTGCTGGTCAAAAAGGAGGCATGTTAAGGCACATTGTTGGCTCGTTGCTGTTTTGAGACAGCTCACATCATTGACCAACTAAAATTAAACATGTAGGTTAATGGATGTCTTCAGTTGAGGGCGTACAACACTGTTTCCTTATCTACGAAATTAAAGTAAAGAGGCTGAATGGAGGATGCTCGTTCTTTATCCTCGCGCTGCAGATGCTCTGTTTAACTGTTTCCTCACTAGTGAAGTGTTTAGTTTTTACATTTACAAAGTCCGACATGTAAATAGCAAATGCACCATGGTGAGACCCAACTAACCCTTGAAGGGAATGGGAGATGAGACTCTGATTGGTTTAATGCCTGTTATGCTCAAAACACATCCATAACTCATTAAGAGAACAAGCACAACCCTGTAAGGCCATGCGCCAGGTGCAGAGCGTATTTTTCAGTCTTTAAAACAGCAAAAGGGGATTCGGACACGCTCTTAATGCTTCTGCGCCATGTGCTTTAGACTTTGTGCTTAGATCGTTAAAATAGAGCCCCAAGTAACATAAAAGCATATGTTGTCATGACTTACTGGTCATTTAATTTTTACTATGTGTGAAAATACCAGTACCAACATCGCTGAAACCACCATCATTATTTTAAAAGGCTTCTGTAAGCATTTAGCAGCTCAACTAACTATAGTGGACTGTAGTGGGTGAAAAAAACATGGAGAGAGTCCAATCAAAACACACACACACGAGTCTGCAGGTGTTTCCACCCCTCGACTGCATGAATCTGTCATTTGTCCTTCAGTGTGCTGTTGAATGAAATGCTTCTAATAATCCATGGCTCGCAGTGTGTGCTCATGTGTGTGTGTTTCCTCATTTCCAGAGCAGCGGTAACGCGAGATGTGGTGATTTTAGGACAGTTAAGTGGGTCGATGGATGGGTGGAGTGGGTCTACAGTGATGAAAAGCTTCCTAATGCTTCCTATGACTGTTGAATCATGGGAGGCCCACTTCCCTCTCTCTCTCTCTCTCTCTCTCTCTCTCTCTCTCTCTCTCTCCCCCTCTCTCTCTCCTCTCATTCTCGCTCTCATTCGCCCGCTCTGAGAGCCACAGGGCGAGTAGAAATGCTGTGAAAGGGTAAATGACGTTTGGCCCTCTGATTGTTTTGACACATGAGCCTGGTGCTGACAGCTCAGTTCAGCGCTCAATGGATCCTTTTATCAAATAACAGCGTTTAGCTTTGAATGAATGCAAACTTTGAGACCCATCTAATAGGGTTGAAGATTTACTTTAGAGTCTCTGAGTTGGCTCATTTTTATGATAACCACAGTATGTTTCAATATAACCTGCTCTTAAAGGGATAGTTCACCCTTAACTGTGTTTAATTTACTCATGAATTACTTTTTGAAGTCCCAAACAACAGGCTGATATGTATGCAAGGTTAAAAAACACTTTCAATGTCTTATAATATCTATTTATTTTTACCTAATTTTCCCACCGACTCCCATATGAATCGTCTGAGCGAGTCTTTTTCCCAAGCACCTCCTTTACGTGACGCTACCACGTCACGTCCTTTACGTGTCAGCAGCCCAATGCCAGAACATATTAAAAAACATCACTGCAGTTGTACAACAGCGTATTGCTATATTCTTTATCATAACAACAAACATTCAGTAATAATTAACACTTCATGGACTATTGTAAGCCAACAAATAGTTAAAATTCGGCAGTAAGCTAAATGGCTACCGCTACATGCTGCACGGAGCAAACACAATACAGACAACTACATCCATATTTACCTTGTTACAGTCAACACGACTGGAAGAACACGCTGGTCCAAATAAACTGGGTATTGATCCATCCTTTAACAACAACCGTGCAACAAATCCCGCGGTGTAAGCGTGTAGATTGGTGTAGCTCTCTTCAGAGAAATGATGCGAACACAGCACCATGTTGGGGCTATAATTCTCAGGTATTTTACCAAGAATAAACCTAAATTACTGACTCTTCACAGCTTAATCTTTAGGTAGGGAAAAGAACACAGCTTTTCCCTCGCACTTCAGAGCACAGCGTCTACGGGACATGATTTAACTGGAATGCGATACAGCGCTTGCCGTCTTTTTCTTTTCTTCCTGTCTGTGGGCGGGGCCGGGGAGTTAAATTTTCCCAGGGTCTGTGATGCGCAACTAATGGGCGGGGCTTATGCTTCACGTTGACGTCAAGCCGAAACGGCTAAAGACTCGTTATAATAACGTATCATTTAAACAACGATGAGTCGACTCTTTTATAGATGAATCAATAGTTTTTAAACACTTTGCACTTTCAGATTTAAGCCTAAGCTGGACATTTCACTTCCCTTAGAGCTGTGGTACACACTGCATAGAAGGTCATTTTCAAAAATCCATAATATGGGCTCTTTAAACCTTTATGAGTTTCTTGTTTGTGTTGGATTTGTGATAGTAGATATTTTGAAGTAAGCCGAAAAGCATTGACTTCCATAGTAGGGGAAACAAATACTATGGAAGTCAATGGTTACAGATTTCTTTTTTAGTTTTAACAGGCATGCAGCTTTTGTCATCTTGTTTTAATTTTTAGTGCAGTTTAATCCTCTTGACGCCTTGATGCAACAGTGATAATGTTATATTTAAAGTAAACATGACTAGAGAATGAAATAGTACAGAGTTGTTTTGCAGCTTATCTGTCTGAATGGTGCCTCTGTGTGCTTTTCCAGTGTCTCAGACTTTGCTGGTAGTAACTGGAGCGATCTGTTTAATTTGTGCTATCAGTCTGCTGCTATTTTGCTTTTTATTTCTGGTCTGCAACCAGTTTCAGAAACTGGGCCCTGTTTACATCCCAGAAATGTCTTTTATTGTTGGCAAACTGGTGATGCAATGAAACGAAAATTTGTGGCTGAAACTGAAAATTAGTTTTCAATCGGCCTTTGTTTGGAAAAGCAAGTAATTCTGTTCTGTTCCAGAATATGTCCTTTTTGAAGTCATTCATTGCTGTGACTTTGCAATGAGAAAACGGTCCATTTCAAACAGCTGTAGTGTGATAAACAGGATAACAGGACCAAATGCGCATAAATGCTGCTTTTCTCCATGTTAATGTTTCTGTTATGTAATATTTTCAGCCAGCTGTTATAGTCTATTTTTATTCGTTTACTTTCTGTTTTAGTTCATTGTTATTCACAGAAATTAAAATGGGCTAAAACTCAAAGCCATTCAGGTTTGCTTTGAGACCTTTTATAAGACCCTGCTTCCCAAGTCAACACTCCGTTTTGTTTGAAAAACACACACATAATTTTGAAATTGGGAACATTCCACATTCTGTTTCCATAGTGATACATCAAGCTTGTTACATGTTAATTTGAAGTCTCAATAGAATGTGTTCCAAATTAATAGTTCTGTTCCATAGAAACTGATTTTTAGCTCTTTCCCTGGCTGTATTTTTTTTAAGTTATTCACATTGATAATACATAATAACACTAATAATAATTGATCATAGCAGCAGCAAAGTTGCATGATTTCTTAAGAATTGTGTGACTTCACTAATTATGGTGAAAATTCTGAATTAAAATAAAGGATAAATTGCATTTAAATATACATTCACTTGAAAAATTAATATTGTAGATTTAAATAATACAACTTTTTTCATATATTAGACCAAAAAAATGCTCTGGGCAGCAAAAAACTTGACTTGGAAAATATTTATTTTTTATTAATTGCATTAAACTTGCATATATTCAGATTGCTGTGAATTTACATGTTTAATTAGTAGTTTTTTTATTATAATCAGAACAAATGGAATCTTTAAGATAGCCCACCATCCAGTTCATAAAACCAGAACATCTAAAACTCCAAGAAAAGTTGATTTTGAGACCTTTTAGGACCCTGCTGCCAAAATCAAGGCTCCTTAACCACACACATACATTTGAAAATGAATTTCAAATATTGGGAACATTCCACGTTCTGTTTCCATAGTGATGCATCAAGCTTGTTACATTGAAGTCTCAATAGAATTTGTTCCAAAGTCATGGTTTCGTTCTATAAAAATTGATCTTTAGCTCTTTCCCCGCCTGTATTATTTTAAGAGTTATTCACCATTGATAATACATAATAACTCTAATAATAACTGATCATAACAGCAGCAAAGGATCTGCCATAAGTGACTGCCGTAATCATGGTGAAATCCAGCATTAAATTAAAGGATAAATTGAAATTCTAATTTATTATTGTAGAATTAAATAATATGGCCTTTTTCTATATTAGACCAGTTAAACTTTCTGTGCAGCAGAAAACCTGACTTGGCAGCATTGTTTTTTGTTTTTTTTTTGCGATAAATTTACATATATTTAGATTGCTGTGAATTTACTAATTAATTAGTAGTTTTCTCTGGTATAGACATTATTATAAAACCAGAGATCTAATTTTCCTCGCAAAGTTTACTTGAGATCTTCTTGGTCAACTCAACACTCCTCTCTGTTTTGTTTGAAAACCACACACCTCGTTTGAAATAGAATTTTCAAATATTTAGAACATTCCACATTCTGTTTCCATAGTGATGCATCAAGCTTGTTACATGTTACTTTGAAGTCTCAATAGAATGTGTTCCGAAGTAACAGTTCCATTCCATAGAAACAGATTTTGATTTCTTTTCCTGTCTGTATTCTTTTAAAAGTTATTCACCGTTGATAATAAATATTAACTCTAATAATAACTGATCATAACAGCAGCAAAGCATCAAATTATTTCTTAACAATCATGTGACTGCCGTTATCATGGTGAAATCCAGCATTAAATTGAAGGATAAATTAAAATTCAAATTTGTTATTGTAGAATTAAATAATATGGCCTTTTTTGTATATTAGACCAGTTAAACTGTCTTTGCAGCAGAAAACTTGACTTGGCAGCATTGTTTTTTTATTGCGATAAATTTACATATATTTAGATTGCTGTGAATTTACTAAATAATTAGTAGTTTTCTCTGCTATAATAATGATTATAAAACCAGAGATCTAATTTTCCAAGCAAAGTTTACTTGAGATCTTCTTGGTCAACTCAACACTCCTCTCTGTTATGTTTGAAAACCACACACATACATTTGAAATAGAATTTTCAAATATTTAGAACATTCCACATTCTGTTTCCATAGTGATGCATCAAGCTTGTTAAGTGTTACTTTGAATTGTCAATAGAATGTGTTCCGAAGTAACAGTTCCATTCCACAGAAACTGATTTTGAACTCTTTCCCTGTCCATATTTTTTTAAAAGTTATTAATCATTGATAATAGCTAATAATAGCTAATATGATAGCTGTGAATTGCATGTTTTATTAGTAGTTTTCTATTGTAAACAGAAAGATTGGATCTTTAAGACAGCCCATCATTTAGTTTATAAAACCAGACGTCTAAAATTCCAAGAAAATTCGACTTTGAGACCTTTTAGGACCCCCACTGCTCAACTCTCGGCTCCTCTGGGGTTTGTTTGGAAACCCTTGTGTTGTAGCGTTTAACTCTGTGACAGCATCATCATCCCAGATGCCAGTGGGACGGGTTACTCAGCTGTTAGACACTTAATATGGGCTTTGGATGATGTGTACGAGTGGGCTGCTAAATGAATGGGTAGATGGCAGCTTGGGAGATGATGGAGTGCTTATTAATTCATAGTCAGCGGCCGGACGGATTTTTTTTTTGCTGATGCAGAGCCTTGAATCATATCTCAGATGCGCTCACGATAGACGCTTAAACGGGGTGGATCAGCGGCTTGGGCGTCCAAGCGTGGCTTTCTGGGTCAGTTCACAAGCTATGAATGCATTCTCTGAAAGTTTAACAAGACGCCAGTGGCGATTGTTCACTTGCGATCCTCATTATACAACAAGAGGTCTCGGGCTCAGCGTGTGTGTTGTGCCGCTGGTGGCTGGCTTGCTTTATTGGCCGTACAGTCAGCGTGTGTGAGCAGGTGATGCAGACGTTTTCCCAGCGTTCGCTCGCTGCATGCGGCCCTCTTCCTGCAGCACAACCTGTTTTATCTCGCTCTCCCGCTCGGTGTGTCCTGTGGTGTGATTCAATAGCATCGGGAGCCCATCCATCCCTCTGCTGGAGACCTGAAAATCCGGATGGACAAGACAGTAGAGTCACTTCTTATTCACTGTAGTGGTGTGCGAGATGCAGATATGGAAAAGATGAAGACGCCACTTGACAGTTCTCGGTGCTTCTGGATTTATTACACTGTGAAAAATATCCGTTAATTAACAGGTACCGTATTTTGTGGTTCACGTGTTGTTTTTTGCTTATCTACGGTTGTGTATTATGGGATGTTGATCTCTGCTCTGTTGACTTTTGATGTTGAAAATTCAACACCTCAGATTAACAAAAGTGACTTTACTGATATGATAGTAGACCAGATGTAATATAGAGAGAATTTAGTCTTATTTCCAGTCTAATTATCAGTTTATTACCAGGTTTTTGCACCAAACCAACACAAACACATCACTTCAAACTAGGGCTGAGCGATTTGGCCTAAAATCAAAATCTCGATTAATTGAACATTTTAACTTGATTACAATTAATTAACGATTATTTTATTTTATTTATTTATTTATTTATTTATTTACTTTACTTTACGCTACGCCACGCCACGCCACGCCACGCCACGCCACGCCACGCCCTCATAGTTCAGTAATGGGTTTTGGACAGTAAATATGTCCAGAGATTTTTAAATGAAGGGTGCATTACTTGATTTTTAATAATTGAAGGAAACACACACTACTTGTTATCTGTGATTATTTATGGAATGTCAATGTTGAATACACATTGCCTAAAACGAGCAGTCAGTTTTCTTTTAAAAAACGTGAAAATAAATGAATGAATAAATAAATGGTTCACGTGGTGTTTTTTTGTTTATTTATGGTTGTGAATTGTATTATGGGATGTTGATCTCTGCTCTGCCGACTTTTGATGTAGAAAATTCAACACCTCAGATTAACAAAAGTGACTTTACTGATATGATAGACAAGATATGATATAGAGAGATTTTACTCCTATAATCAGTCTTATTACCAGTTTATTACCAGGTTTTTGCACCAAACCAACACAAACACAGACAATATATCACTTCAAACTAGGGCTGAGCGATTTGGCCTAAAATCAAAATCTCGATTAATTGAACATTTTAACTTGGTTACAATTAATTAACGATTATTTTATTAATTAATTAATTTATTTATTTATTTATTAATTTATTTATTTTTGCCCTCGTAGTTCAGTGACGGGTTTTGGACAGTAAATATGTGCAGAGATTTTTAAATGAAGGGTGCATTACTTGACTTTAAAATAATTGAAGAAAACACACACTACCTCCTATCTATGATTATTTATTGAACATCAATGTTGAATACACATTGCCTAAAACGAGGCAAAAAAGTGAAAATAAATAACCTGCAATTTTGGAAACAAAATTAATTATTTATTATGTTTCAGTTTCATATTAAAAGTAGAAAATAAGCAGTATCTCTTCTAAATAAAATAACTCTTTCATATAATATTTTAAACAGTGCATTTCTTGCATCTTCTGATGGCAAACTTAATGCAGCTTCCAATTATTGTCAATGTAGTGCAAAGTAGGTCTCAAGAATAAGCCCATCGTCCTACTTGACCAGAGATCAGATGTGGCTAACAGATTGGGGTATAGTGACTCCACATGCGGTAGGGAAAGTAATTGAAATAATCGATCTGTATAAATTAGACCAATTATTGGTTCTGAATGTCGATTTCGATTACTTTTTGATTAATCGCCCAGCCCTACTTTAAACTATTAAAAAATGTCACCAAAAATGTCAAACTTTTCAACATCAAAAACCTTTGAAAGAAGGATCAAGATCCAATTATGCAATCCCACAACATAAATAAGTAAAAAAAACAAGAATCACAAAATATGGAAAACTGCTAGTTTACGGGTATTTGTTAATGTGTAGGTGTTTGTGGGTTTGAGCAAAATGTTACTGTGTGAACTTGGAGCAGTTTTAGTTGCCTGGGTTAATGCATTGTATTGGTCAAGATGATGATTTTTAATTTATGCCAAAAATCATTTACACAAAGATCATGTTCCATTAAGAGATATTAAACATTTCCTGTATAATGAAAATGACTGCTGGTCAGATTAACAATTATTAGTTTTTTATATCGATCTTTTTTGAAGTGAAAACATTGCTATTGTTTTATCTGAATATTAATATAAACATGTCTGAAAAAATGGCTCCTTTTTAATTAAAATAATAAAATAATCTAACTAAATGTCAACATTATTTGAGGGTTAAAAATCTAAATATTGAGAAAATCACCTTTAAAGTTAGCCAAGTGAAGTTCTTAGAAGTTCACATTGCTAATTAAAAGTTCAGTTTTGATATATTTACAAATGTAAATTTGCAGAATGTGTTCATGGAAAATTATTTTTTAGTTTTATTCTAACAGAATAACAATTTTCCAGATATAGATTTTTCTTAATCTCATTTGAAGTTAAAACATTGTTATTGTTTTGTCTATGAATTAAGATAAACATGTCTGGAAAAATCTTTTTATTTAATACTAATAAAAAAACTAAATGACAACACATTTATTTGAGGGTTAAAAATCTAAATATTGAGAAG
Organism: Danio albolineatus; assembly: GCA_903798035.1. Lineage (NCBI taxonomy): Eukaryota > Metazoa > Chordata > Actinopteri > Cypriniformes > Danionidae > Danio > Danio albolineatus. The sequence continues at coordinate 12,152,778 of CAIGQQ010002477.1, forward strand.
ATCACCTTTAAAGTTAGCCAAATTAAGTTCTTAGCCATGCATGTTACTAATCACATTTAAGTTTTGATATATTTACAGATGTAAATTTACAAAAGGCCTTCATGGAAAATCTTTATGTAATCTAATGATTTCTGGCATAAAAGTAAAATCAACAATTTTAACCCATGCAATTCATTATGGGCTATTGCCAAATATTTACCCATGCAACATTAAATTGAATTTGTATATCTCCATATAAATTCCACTTGAGATCATGAGTTCATTCTGTTAAACACCAAATTTTGAAGAATGTTGGAAATTGAACCGTATCTATTGATTTCCATAGTATTTCCTTTTCTACTACAGAAGTCAATGTGTGCCATCAGTCGTCCAACATTCTTCAAAATATCATTTTTGATGTTCAACAGAATAAAGAACTCAGACAGGATTAGAATGACATGAGGGTGAGTAAATGATGACTGAACATTAATTTCAGGGTGAGCTACTCCTTTAAATCCTCCCACAGCCACTCCTCAATCCTGCATGTTCATAGCAGTCCTGATGTCACTGGACTCTTACACTCCCAGACCGTGACCGCATTGAGCAAATACACTTCAAACGGCTTTTATACCCATGCATGAATGAGGGTTTTGCATGTTAGTTTTGTGCCTGGCCACAAAATACAAAGGTTGTGTTTATTTGAACTGTTCATCAGTTCTTTTGGAAGAGATTCTTTTGGAAAAGGAATTCCAAATGTTGCTTTTGTCAGCCAAACCCCTTTGATGGAGAATATTTATGTTGATTTAGCCAAATAATTCTTATTTATATAATAATATAATTAATATAATAAGTATAACAGCATATTTAGATGTTTATTGTTTTGTGAGAATTTTATTTAGTGATTTATTTAGACTTTTGTGTTTAAACTTGAGGTAAAAGATAAATACAAATATATTCGGCTTCAGATGTAAATTGTAATTGTACTATAAAATAAAAATGTATATTTGATTATGAATTTTTTTCACAAGGCTAATATTTTGTCTTACATTTTGTCTGCTTTTTATAGCCTTAAGCATAAAATTGTTCAATATTTCATGTTTTATATTTAAAAATAATAATATATTTTGATAAATTAATGAAAATGAAATTTAAATGCATTAAAATATATGATAAATAAATCGATAATATATTAAAAATAAATTATAAATAAATTATATATTTAATAATGAATAATAATAATAATAATAATGACAATAATAAAAAGAATAATTGAATATTTATTTATATAAAATATTAATTAATGTTTTAAAATATATGTAATATAATAATATTTAATAGGATAATAATATTGATAATATTATAATTAACATATTAATAATAATACTTTTAATACATTTGATTAATTTAAGTAATATATTTAAATCCAAAATAATACATATTTTTACTATTACAATTCAGTAACATTAAATTATTACTTATTGTCTTTTGCTGTAAAATTAGAGAAACATATTAGTTTTCTGCAGTAAATTGTGATTTATACTCATTATATATTAAATAACAATGAATGTTTGATGAAATTTACATTTACATAAATTAAATTACTATATTAAATGCACCACATTATATTACATGCATTATAATATTATATTTAAGAGTTTACTTCACAATTATGTGTTGTGAAATAAAAATTCACATTATTACAATATTTCTATCCTAAATTAATTAAATCTTAAAACAAACTTAATGTTTACGGCAACCTTGAGCTTTTATTTTGTCAGAATATTAAGCTCCAGGCTGTATCATAAATGCCCTTTAATTTCAGATTGAAAAAATAATAATTATCTTTTCTACACTTGAATAAACTCCAGCTGTTTTCTCACAATCTCCCATACCTTTGATCCAGTCCTTAAATCGTGTTATTCTTCCAGTTGCACGTTTCCATTCAGGTGTGCAATGAATTAGTATCTCATAATTGAAGAAAATGAGAAAGGAATAGTTGCATGCAAACCCGACTGGTCCATTATTGAACAGGACTGCTGAGTTCAATGTTTTGAGCAGTGGTATGTTAAAATAGAGACTCAATACTAAAGTAATTGAGTCCTGGTGCTTCAGAAACATGCTAATAGGCTTTTAAAACAGCGTCGCTACTGTATGCTACAGTGTACAAATTCACAATCTACTACAATACTCCTCAAAAACAGCCACTATTGTGATTCAGAAAAGCTGCGGTGATCAATATCCCGCCTTTATGCAGAGTCCGCAGGTTTATTAGCAGAAATTAAAGGCCAGTGCTTTTCTGGAGTCTCTTCTCGGTGTGCGACTCGCTCTCAAGCGTCTTTAAAAAGAGTTTGCTGTGGAGTAAATGCTTTTAAATCTGCTGGGTGTTGGGAACGGGCTTATTTTGTTGTTGAATCAGCGAGGATTGATCCAGACGTTAGTGGTTGTTCTGTTGCTTTGTATTAGCAGACTTTAAATTAAATCTTTTTAAATGTGCAACCTTCATATTGTTCAACTTTTATCAAAAGTAAACCTTAGAAAACTTGTATTATTAATATAAGCTCCATTGATCCCACAGTCCAAAGACATGCGCTATACAGTAGGTGAATGGTTTAATTAAATTGGCCGTATTGTATGAGAGTATGTATGGAAGTTTCCCAGTACTGGGTTGCAGCTAGAAGGGCATTCGCCATGTAAAACACATGCTGGAATAGTTGGCGGTTCATTCCACAGTGGCAACCCCTGATAAATAAGGCAATAAGTCAAAGGAAAATGAGTGAATGAATTAAAAGGCAGTAGTCTTTACTAGTCTCTCCACATCTTCTGTGTTTCTCCATCCGGCCTGATGTGACATCGGTGTGTGTTTTGTGTCTCTGCTGTGAGAAGATGTGTGTCTGATGCTTGTTATCAGATCCGTGAGGAGAAAATGGAGCAGCCGCTGTGATATTGACAGAATTCAAGGTGCTTTGGATTTGTTTGTGCCAGTATGGGATTAAAAACCTTCAGTATAGCACATTTAGTTGCTGCTGTGATTCGCACTATATCCCCGTCCCATCCTATCTGTTCTCCTGTTTGTCTTTATGATTTTTCTGTTGTTATTCTTGTTACATTTAAAGGGGACCTATTAGGATTTCACAAGATGTAAAATAAGTCTCTGATGTCACTAGAGAGTGTGTGTGTGTGTGTGTGTGATGCTTCAGCTCAAAATGCTACCTAGATAATGTTTTATACTCTCTGAAACTGACCCTATTAGGCTTTGATCCTAATTATGCTGTTTTGGTGACTGTCGCTTTAAATTCAAATGAGATTGTGCTCTTTTCAAAAGAAGGCGGAGCTACAGATGCCTGTGTGTCAGCATAGTGGCAGATTCAGAAACAAGACTAATGTCCTATGCTAATGAGTGAGAGATGGTCACTAGTGGGCGGGGCTTTCCCCTCTGATGACACATACAAAGGGAGAATGTTTCTGAGTGTGAACATCAAGTGTGATTATAACTAAAATTAATAAAATATAATACAATTAATACATTTTTAGCAGTAGAAACTGTTATATTCACTGACTGCTGCAAAAGATAAAACCCCCTATAAACCCCTTTAGAAAGTCATTTCTTTGCACAATCGGTCCTCTTTAATGGATTTAGTTTATTTATTAAAAAAAAAAATTGTATTTATTTAACCTTTTTATTTTTTATTTCTTTATTTTTTTATTTTTTTTATTTTTTTTTACTCATTTGTGACTATTTTTATCGATTATTATTGCCGTTTTTGTTATTTGTCACTCGCTTGGCCCATTTAATTTATTGTAATAAAAAATGTTCTTAACTTATTTATTTAATACTTTTTTCCAGCTAATTATTCGCTACTTTTGTTGCTTTACTTATTAATTTTATTTGTTCTTATTTTCTATTTAGTCCTTTTTACTTCATTGTAAGCCTGTCACAATAATCAAAATATCGACTTATCGCACAACACATGGACATGACTTCAATACATTTTGGTGATGCAATATATCTCGCCCTTACATAAAGCCCAATTCTAGAAGCATTTTAGCTGCAACATTTCAGTCTCTATTGGAGGTTTCAGTGTCAGTATGGTTAAAAAACACTGTGGTATTTACTATAAATTACTATAGTATATTCTCATGTGGGTGTCTGACAATTGAAAGTAGATGTGGCAGCCTCTGTTACTTTGTACCTTGCACCTTTTTAAACATTTATTATTATTTATTTAGGATGTGCATTTCACATTCTGATTCCTGTGCCTCATTATTAAACTATTAAAATTAATTAAATGAAATGATCTTAAGAATAAAATATGATGTGTTCTTTGGAAGCCTTTACTTATGTTGTGATGATATTATATTGTTATTTGTATAATGAGTGGCAAAAAAAGGTCTTAAAATGACAATAATATCGTTTATCGCAGTATATTTTGGTGCAATATATCGTACAGCATAAAATAGATATTGTGACGCTCTAATTCATTGTTGTTTTTCTGTTTTAGATTTATTTTTGAGGTTGCTTTTTTTGCAAGCTCTTACTTTCTTTCTCCTATATTGTCATAATGTTTTTATGAACTTTCTTTTTTGTAATATTTGTGTGGACTCTTTATCGTACCCCACAGTTATAATAATGATAAAAAAGCTTACCTACATTAACACCATTTCTGACATCTTCTTAGCACAAACAACTCTATTAAAAACATTTTTTTTTTTGGCACCTGCAACATATTATTTATTTGCATTACAGCATCCGTAGTCTCTTAATCGCGCCGTAGCACACAGTAGACCCATTTATTGTGCTGCGCTTTCCAAACAAAATTAGAATCATTGCTTTTTTTTGTCTGCCGTAGTGAATTTCTCTGTCTTCCCAGGACTAACATATTTATTTATGTCCTCTGGCGTTTTATTGTACATTTGTAAACAGGCTGATAGTGTGCAAGGACATCCAATGACATAATTTAGTCGCTTAGCGCTTTTTCAACAACAGCTTTATTTTTCAATAACAAGCATGATTTACAGCCCGGCTGGTGAGCGCTCGCAGGTTAAAGCTTCTCTTAAAGGCAATAACCGGTTTCTAACAAAAAGTTCAACCTGAACTAGTTGCAACACCATTAATCTAACTGACTCGGCACAAGTATATTCGTTTACACCTGATGCTTTTAATGTGGCAGAGCTCAAACCAAACCAATTTAACTCATTATTTGTTTAGTTCACCAAAAAATGTCAATTCTGTCGTCATAAATTTGATTTGGTCGTTGCATAGATTTACAATAATCACAATTTCCAGGATTAATTCTGTCATGCAAAACCTTATGAAAACCTCAGCCTGTAAGTATACAGTACTGTGATAATCAAGACAACTCTTTAGTCACAATACATTACTTTTGGCTAAAGAATTCCCCTGAAGTGACAGACGAAAGGGCCCCAAATCTTGTGAAATTGTCCAATGTTGCCTTTTACTTGCTTGTTTTAAACATATATGGGTTTTGTTCTGTGTCGAACATGAAAGAAGATATTTTGAAGAATGTTGTAAACTGGTTACCATTGACTTTCATTGTATTTTTTTTACTAAGGGGATGTCAATGGTTACCAGTTTCCAGCATTCTTCAAAATATCTTCTTTTGTGTTCGACTGAAGAAAGAAAGAACTCAAGTTCAGGAGCCAACATTTTTTAATTTATCGTGTTTTTTTGTAGTTTTGTCTAATATTTTTATTAATTATTTTATTTTATTTTTGTACATTTAAATAATTAAGGTAGATTAAAATAGATAATATAGGTATGTTCATTTACTTAATACTGTAAACAGTCATATTGCAGTTATTATTTAACATTGTTTTGTTTAATAATAAATTATACCTTAATATATAAAATAGATGTGCTGTATTTGTTGCCTTGCACATTTTTAACGAATTCTTCAGGAAAATTTTATCCTTCAGTTTGTGTTTGAGTAAAAAATGTTAAGTAAATTTTAATTTTTTCACGAACTGTCCCTTTAATTCTCACTCTGGTCAGATGAGCGAGCGTCTGGTGAATTGTGGAACAGTCACTGACCTCAGTCGACATCTGCGTTTCTCTCGGTCCCTCGACTCTATCGCTGGGACGTACTGAACATTTCACACTGTTCGGCTCAGACTCGCTCGTCCTGAGAGAGATAAGAAAGGTGCATGAAAGAGCTGCGAGACTTTAAGATAGTCTATCAAGTCGACTGTGTCTCTTTTAGCAGCGGTGAAATATTCTTCATGCTGACTTAGTGTCGTGTTTAACCGCTGCAGAAGATGTTGCCTTTCTTTGAGGATTGAGCTTTGAGAGATGATTTTATTGAAGGCTTATGCATGACTTTTTTGGGGGATAGTTCACCTAAAAAAGTACATTTTGCTTCAGTTTGCCTGTAAATTTGGATTTGGAGCTGGTTTGATCTGTTTTTATGTCATATGCATATGAGTCTGGAACTATTATGTAACTTTGCATTGTTTGATGTATTAGATGGTTAGGTTTTAGATGGGATTTACCATTTATTTGATTTTTATTTTGCTTAATATTACTTTTGGTGTCCACAAAAGAAGCAAAACAGCGCATTTCACAAAAAGTTCAAATTTGTTGGGATTTTAGGTTATATGTAATGTTTTTTTTTTTGGCTATAATAATATGGTAATTGTAGTTTTTAAGACTTTAAGAGGTCAGAAGCATTGACTGTGATGAAGCCTATTAGAAGGCATTTAAATGCATCTGTCTTTTTAAGTTATGACGGTAAAAACAAAACCCCTTACATGGATATTTGTTTTTCTATTTAACATAATGATGTGGTAATATCACACAAGCCGTTTTCCCAAAGTGCCATTTTCCCAAACATAAGTGAGGGATATTTTATTGCACTGTGTGATATTGATTTGTATGCAGATCTTACTGATGGTTTATATTGTATGCATGCATATTATTTTTGTCACTCGTTGACTGTGAGAAATATTCGAGAAATATTCCAGCCAGTGCTGTTTTGCTTATTACATCTTTATTTTTGTTTATTTTTGTAGATTAGTCACAAATCTAAACCCTTGCTGCTTTATGATGCAATCTAAAATCACGGTTTCATATTCTGCTCATTAGTCACTGATGTAGTGTTTGGTGTAATTGCTGAAATTGGCTGAAATGGAGTCTTGGAAACATCACTTAGCATTAATAATGTGTTGCTTTAAAAGAAAAAAACTGGAGGAAATGTCTTATCTTAGTAAATGAAAGGAAAAATATTTCTAATGTAAAGCAATGTTAGGCCAATTATTTTCTTCCAAATTGAAACCGGACCACTGTTGTTAAATAACTTGTCTAATTAACATATCTTAGTTAAACTAATTAATCTAGAATAAAAATATTATACAAAATATATGGTAAAATGTTATATACTGTCATCATGCCAAAGACAAAATTGGTTATTAGAAATTAGTTATGTAAAAAAGCGTGTTGAGAAAATCTCTGTGCTGTTTTTTAACGTCAGTGTTTACGCATAGATCAAAAAGAACATGAGTAATCTTGCCGAACTATACATCAGTATAAAGCTACAACCTTCAAGCAGCCATTGTAGGTACAGTAGTTGTTTTTCAATAGGAAGCTTATAAAGAATGCATTTGTTAAATTTGTGTAAGTTGTACCGAACATGCTTACTAGATTGAGAACTTATTATCATAACAAGACACACACGCATCCATTGCAGTACATCATGCTTTATTTTGAAAGATAGGAATCCTCAGAACAGCATCCCATGTAACAGATGTAGTCCAGTGACACAATAGTGTTGAATTATGGATGGTTATTCATTTGTTTATGTCACTGTTTCTTCCAGAGACCTGTTGTTTACATTGTTTACTATGTTACTTGCATGCAAAAATGGCGTCTTTGTTGTAAAAAGCACTTGGAAAACATTTAAAACAACAGTTAAATATTCACAAAAGGATTATATATACAGTTAAAGTCAAAATTATTCGGCCTCATGTGATTTTGTTTTATTTTTTCCTTTTCACATGTTTCCCCAATTATTTTACAGTATTTCCTATAATATATTTTCTTCTGAAGAAAGTCTGTTTTATTTATTTATTTATTTTTATTTGTTTTATTTCAGCTAGAATAAAAGCAGATAATAATTATTTAAAAACTATTTAAGGTCAATATTAATAAGCTTTAATTTAATTTATTATTAAGCTATAAACCCTTAAGCTATAATTTTTCAAAGGTCTACAGAACAAAGCACTGTTATACAATGACTTGCCTAATTACCCTAACTTTACCCTGATTAACCTTCAGTAGTTAAGCCTGTAAATGCCACTTTAAGCTGAATACTAGTATGTAGTATTCAAATATTATGTACTGTCATCACGGCAAAGATAAAAGAAATCAGCTATCTTCTTTCTGGTAATCTTTTTTCCACTTTTAATCATGCATTTTGGATATGGCATGCACTATTACTAGTGAAACTACTCCTGGATGAAAATAAATCCTTGTCTTGGAGTGCTCCTCTCTTATGCGAGTCCTCTGAGTTGGGTAACATGCAAACCGATCCTCTCCAAAACAGCTGTCTTGCTTGGGTTGTGGTCTGGCGTAATTTACCGCCACTCCCAAGATAAGTTGGCTGCCCTCTGATCCAGAGGAAGACGGGGTGGATGCCAAAAGAAGCAGAGTAATGTGTTTCCTGTCCTGATGCGTACTGCGAGACCTCTCACGATAACGAATGTCGTATTTCCAAACAATCTATATTCATGTTGCATGTGTTTTCAGCTCTCTCTCTCTCGTGTGCCCATTGATACGCCTGCCAGCTGGCATTTAAAAGGATGAAAATTAAATTTTTACTCCCTTTCTCAATGAACACTAAACCGCAGTTTTGGATGCCATCCAAAACATCTAGTAGAAACCAATACGAACGATCAGAGGATATTAACAGCCGCTGTGGTATCAGGAAACATTGATCCAGGAGGGCCCAATGACAGCCAAACGGAAACTCCGCCACTATTTATTCCACAAATCACAATCTGACTCCATGAAAAGCTTGTTCAGAGATATTAGCATTCACCAAATGCACACTTTGCTTTATTTCCCAAAGCATCCGTTTCATTTGCCGCCTAAATTGACTTCCTACTTTTTGTGACTAGAGATGGGCGATATGCACTTAAAATTATAATCACAATATTTATGTAGCTTGTGATAACAATATTAATGATGCTAATTCATGTATATCCACTGAGGGACAATAAAAGTCTTTATCTTTAGAGAAAAGTATTCATTTTATTATTTTTTTGATATTTTACAAAATAAAGGTGTTCCGGATCATATAAAATACACAAGCAGATGTCTTGAAGTAGTTTAGAAATAAACTTTGTTGGACATTAAGCACAGTATTGGCCTGTTTCCACTGAGTGGTACGGTATGGTTCGGTACATTTTTAAGGCCGTTTCCACTGTCTGAAGATTAGCCGTACCGTATCACTTTTTGGTCACCCTTTGCAAAGGGTGCCAAGGGTACCAAAGGGTGACCAAAAGGTGGAGCTGGACGCGCAGCTGAATGCTATTGGTTTACAGAAATACGTCATTTGATCACTCAACAAGCCTAATGAAAACAAAAGACCCGCCATGTTTAATACACAGCCGAAACATTACACCGAAATAATATAAACATATAATAAGGAGCCATGGTCGACCCGAGCTCAAACAAACATGTCGTCATCTTAATGAACAGCCACAAAGCCAAGAGAAGAGCAGATTCTCTCCGGTGCCCTGTAGTTTTTACGAGCCCGTCTTAAGCGCGAGTGGTTTCGCCTTCTCACATGTGCAAATTAATGTTTCAACGTGAAGAAACTGCTGGACTAACCTGGACTATCATGAACTCGGAATGACGAAATTACTCTCTAACGTGAGGCTACATGTGCTGGTTAGGATTAAAGACACAGATGAGAGGTTTGCACTGACTATGGGCTATATTTCGTGTTGTTTTTGAACCTGAATAAGGCATAAATGTCTGCTGTGTGTAGTTTTTCTGTAATTGGTAACATCGGAGACTGTAAGGGGCTGTATGTGTTCATATATGCTGCATTTATTTATTTATGTTATATAATCGCAGACAGTAGGCTATTTAGCATCATTGATCTAGTTATAACCAGATCATGTTCATAGAGAGGTAAGTAATGAACATTTATAAACCACTGTTTATGTGTATAATAAAGCCTCTGTTTTGTGAGAAGTGCTTCTCGTATGATTTGTGAACGACCCATAAAGCTTTACTGTAGACATTTCCTCGAGCGAAAATGACGTCGACTGAAACTTTCTGTCGAACACCATGCCCACCAAAAGAGTACCCTTTAGCAGTGGAAACGCAAGCCTGATAAAGGTGACCCGTACCGACCTGTACTGTACCACTCAGTGGAAACGGGCCATATGAGATCTCTGAAATACTCTTGCAATTATTTTTGTTGTTTCATTCATACTGGATGCTAGAGGGCGCACTTGTGCACAAACTCCACATATAGATTACTGAAGGATAAAGAGGATAAAGATAGATAATAAACGAAGACAATAAACAAATGCTTGTGGCAGTATATATGCATTGTGTTTTTTAAGCACTTATGTGTATTTTATTAGCTTAAAATATATTTATAATGCAAAGCTAATTGACCTTGCCTTTATCACAGTATCGAGTACTATAAAATAGCATTTCTTCTTCGTTCTGTGATATTAAACCAAGTATAGTCACAAAACTGAGACATTTCATACATTCGATTGACTATGAAGTGAATTTAGAGTATGTCAGTGAACATGCTGTTATAATAATTCATTGCACAGACCAATTATAGGTGTTATCTTAAGTCTCTTTTTAGTGTGGGGATCATTTTTACCAGTATATTGCATATGATAACATGTCACCCATCCCTACTTAAGGTGAGATTTACTGGTTCCAACAGGTACTCGAGGATCAGCTGTAATTAAGTACTAATTCTTTGCTGAAGTTCAGTCTAAAATCTTCCACATTATGAAAATCAATATGCATGCTGTAGGTTTCCAGAGAGCGGGAATGCAGCCAGATTGTCTGAGAAGCGCCTTGCTTTTTTTCGTCCCATCTATTACTGTTATGCGAGTCCTGGCAGACGGCATAAACGGCAGGATAATTGACTGTTGTATCAAGCTGGTGATGTAATCAGCTGTGAAATTTTTATCTGCCTTATGAACACTTCTGCAACGAGAGTCTTACAAACAGTAAACCTCCTTTTGATGTACTCTCCTTTTGTAGTGTCCTTGTTCAAGGATCAGTTCACCCCCAAAAATGGAAATTCTGTTAATTACTCACCCCGATGTCGTTTCAATGGCCTTTGTTCATCTTCAGAATACAAATTTAGTTATTTTAGAGGAAATCTAAGAGGGTGGCACAGTGGGTAGCACGATCGCCTCACAGCAAGAAGGTCGCTGGTTCGAGCCCTGGCTGGGTCAGTTGGCATTTCTATCTCTTGTTTGCGTGGGTTTCGTCTAGGTGCTCCGGTTTCCCCCACAGTCCAAAGACATGCGGTATGGGGGAATTGAATAAGCTAAATTGGTATGTGTGTGAATGCAATGTGTGTGAATCCCAGTGTTGGGTTACGGCTGGAAGGTTCATTCTGCTGTTGTGGCCCCTGAATAAGTGAATAAGCCGAAAAGAAAATGAATGAATGAATGAAAGAGCTCTCTGGCCCTCCATAGACAGACATGGGATTGTGAGATATATATAAAGTCTGGAAAAGGAACCAAAACGGTTCATGTGGATTCAGTGGGGGAACTGTAATCATACAAAGCTCCTAGAATTAGGGCTGAGCAAGAATATTCAATATTCAAATATTCATTCTGTGGTTTGGCATTTGATTTCATTAATGAGATTCAGATATTCTTCAAATACTCTGGCATCCCCTATGATATGGACATAATTAGTTCAGTTCCTACCAAAAAAATATTATAAACATGACTTTATGCTATTTGCCTGTGTCATATCTTCCTTGTAAGGTCATCAGAGTGTGTTTTTACTACAGTCAGTACAAAAAGTATTGCCATTAGAGTCAGCAGGGCAACATTCAAGTATCGTATTACCCGTAGTAAACACAACCCTGATCTAACATTAAAGGCACTGATGAACAATCATCTTTACAGCTTTTTTCAAGTGCTCTTGGATCTTCGTATGATTACAGTTGATCCACTGAAGTCTCATAGACTGCTTTGACAGTATTTCGTTTTCTTATGGACTTTAAGAAAACTCTGGACAATTGGAGGATGAGGGAGCTCTCGGATTTAGTCTAAAATATATTAATTTGTTTTCCAATGACGAACAAATGTCTTGGGGGGTTGAAATGACTAGTTTTTGGGTGAACTAATCGTTTATCTCTTTTATGAGCTTGTATGATGAGTGAACGGGTATCGTCTTGTTCTATGAACAGTGAAGAATGAGATGAAACCTACGGCCACAACAATTCAAAACCAGCTCCAGGATCTTTCCCAGTGGACAGCAGATCTGCCTGCCAGGACTTGCACATGACCTCACAGTGGAGTCTTGCGCCTACCGCAGCAAAACAGCTGATGCAGACCGAGTCACTTTTGGCCAGCTTTAATGTCAAGCACTTTCCCCAACTCTTCCAGATTTCCAAATAGCCCGATCTGCGAGTAATTCCCACCACTTCCCGCTTAGCGCTTCATTCCCATTGGACTGTAATTACATGAGAAGCCCACTGAGGGATTTCTGTGGGCTGCCGAACATGAGGAACGTATATACAAGAGCGTGCATTAGCGGTAATGCAGCTATCCATAAATTTCTCTGCAAGGCATTGTTCCAGCTTCAACATGGAGTTCTCGATTTCATGCAATCAGTTGGCCTGCTTCAGAAAATGCCATTGTGTTTATTTTTGCCATTGCTTAAGGAAACTGAATACACTGCCAGGATTAGATGCTTGCTGAGTTGTGTTCATAATCCCAATGTTGGCAACAAGGTTTTTCAATTTGAATATGGCCGTTTTATAAAGCATGCACTCAGTTGCCAGTGTATCCACTGCCACCAACCCCTCCTCCTTGAATTTCATAGGATTGTCCTCCTCTGCAGCTCTGAAAAGCCAGAGAATGGCCACTATCAATGCATGCTCTGCTTTGAATCAGAAATGCATGCAAATGTTGCCTCATCCAACAATAACAATCAGCCCCTGCTTATCCACTAAATCCGCCCTATTTTGCATACTCACACCTGAACAGTTTTCACTCAATCTGTCTTCTGGTAGCTGAAGTAAACAACAAAATCTTTTCGATTGAAATCTGGTAGTGGTTTTCCCCAGGAAAGGGACGTCCCACTGTAACGCTGCCTCTGAGCTTGACATACGTGGCCACCCTGCCATTAATCTCTCCTAGTAGATAATCCAGTGCTTAATCCCGTCTTTGCACTATGCAGAGGGAGGCATGATAGTACCATTTACTGACCTACAGCCCTGGTTGACTGACGCTGCAAGGTTGCAGAGCTTTTTCATTCGCTGGAGTATTGCGTGGACCCTAGAGAGCTAATATGAAGCAGATGTGCTGGTAAGTTGGTGTGGGGACGTGGTGTTTTAATTGCATTGAAGTAGATTACCGTGAACTCTGCGTGAGTGAGTGTACACAGAATCGGTGTTGATCTTCTTAGGGCGTTCTGTAGGGTTGATGAGACGTGGTCTTGTGTGGCCTTACTTCTTTAAAACAAAATCTGAACTTGGTAGCTTGCTCTGTTGCCGATAGCTCAGTTTCTTGACTCTAATGAAGTGTTCATGGCGAGTTGCTGCTCCTTTAAACTGGAGTAATGAGATTTGCTGAATTACTGTCTTAATCACGGGCTGAATGGCAAATAGGGGAGGAGATGTTTATAATGATGTGATTTACAGCTCTTTGGCCGAACCCCTGTCTGTGTTTTCTAGGCCCCTTTTTCATTTACGCTCATCATTTTTTATACTTGATCTAATTAAAATATTCAGGCTACATGAATTACTGTCAGGTTGTGGCTGAACAACAAATTGAAGGGAGTTTGAAAGATGCCTACGCCTGGGATGAACACGAGACGCTTCAAGGTCAAAAGCTAACTTTTGACAGATCGCATTTAAGTCATTGATAGGTGTTGCTAAGCTTTTCAAGTGGTTCCTAGGGCATTGCTAATTGCGTTAGTCCCACTTTAAATGAAGTGGTCTCATTACTATGTACTTGCATTTAATTTAATTATTTGGATCAATGCACTTGTTATGCTTTACATTGTACTTATACTTATTCAATTATTAGCATCTGTGATTATTGTCTGTAATTACACTGTTGACCCATCTCTTACACTTTTAACCACCCTTAAACTACCCATCAAACCTTGTTTTACAAGCAGGATAAAATTGATGTCAATAATAATGATACGCTCTGGACTGTTTTACTCTGTGTTGATCTTAGAGCCAATCACACAGCAGAAATATACAACAATGGCAATCTAAAAGTGTGTTGATATTCGAGATATTTTGCAACCGAAAATGTATTGGCCAGAAATATGTTACACCATTTAATGCACCTTCTAATGCACCCTCGGCTTCAGTCATTGTTGGGATACTCGGTTATTTTGATGGTCTGTTTGTTGAATTTAAGTTACATTGCATCTACATGCTAACTTATTCTCATTAATTTATATGTAGACTTTTAGGTTGGGGTTGGGCTTAGTGTAAGTTGACATGTACTTGGAAAGTTTCTTATAGTCAGTTAAGGCAAGGCAAGGCAAGTTTATTTAAATAGCACATTTCATACACAGTGGCGATTCAAATTGCTAAACAGAAACAAATGATAAACAGAAATAAAATTAAAGTATAAGAAAATAAAAACAAATAATATAAAAACAGATTAAAATGAGTTAAAACAAGTTATAAAAGAATGAAAAAGAAAAGAAAGACACAATAGTGCGATCTGTCGGACGTAGCACAGTGCTCATTCAGAAAAGTTAAATGTCTGTTGAATGTCTGTATCAACAGTCTACTAATACTCAAATGGACCATCAAAATAGTGTTACCAGGTACTCTTTTAAATCTGGAAGCATTAACAACTTATATACTCAAAATATTTATCGTTATCGTTCAGTATGGAAAATAATTATCGAGATTGCATTTCGTCCCTAACTTGCATAATTTTGAAAAGGTTATTAGTTAAAGTAAAAAAAACAACAAGTCGTTTTGGGAGATCAACTGCAATGATCACATAGATAGACACACTCATAACACACTGCCTTTTTGTCTTGACAAATTCAGTTTGAGCTGCAAAATCTCATCACCTCAAGTAAAATAAAACAGTAAGTCTTTCTCTGCGTAGATTCGGAGTGCCTTGGCTGAAAAAGCGATGCAGGAAAATCCACTGATACCCTTGGGTAATTTGCAGATTATTTACCCAGCAAGTTGTGAAACTTTTAAGCTAAAGTGTCCCTGGCTTCTGCAGAAGACGTGCTGTGCATCACTGTGTGAATTTATTCTGACAAATTATGTTGAGTGCGGTGGCACATACTCACCTAGAGGCTCTCCAAAGGTCTGTCAGATCTTCCTAACTCCAGAATTACCCCAAAAACTTCCACACACACACACAACCAGAGTCCCCGCGTTCTTCCAAGGGTTGACTCATACTCCCCATGACACCATGAGATGACCTCACCTCCAGCGGAGAACATCATCAAAGCATGTGTATGGAACTCCAGTAACGATTCCCTCTTAAATATTTCACCACGTGTGCTCTGCCGGTCTCATTAAAGCACATCAGATCTGCACCCAGTGCCGTCTCGCCTTGCCAGTGCTGCTCTGCATATTAAGGCAGGGACTACAAAACACCATTTACCCAAGAAGGTTTGGCGAGAAACCCCGTTCCACGCTGTCACCAAACCAAAGAGGTCATGGTCTGGATTAGCCTGCTTCTCTTTTGCATTAATAAACGAGGTGATGAGGACATGATGAGGACACATCGGTGGTTGGGACTTGTCGTTTTTGTGATAATCTGATCTGAATCTCTCAGGTTTTTATCCCACACTATGCGCTTATGTGATTACTTTAAAGGGCTGTAGCGTCAATACGCTGGCAGATTTGCAAGGCCAAGCATATGTGATGGTGATTTACAGGCAATTTGCATGGTGTAATCCTGCATTGCTCATGTAAACCTTCTCCCGGTTTGAAAGGCGCGATAATGGGAGCTATAATGCAATGCTAGCATGCAGATTCGCCCTCTCGTTGCTTGAACAAAGAGTCTGGTAGTATTCAGATGTGTGATGTGGTTATTGCTACCATGCTATTATCTTGCTTAGAGAAGTCTCCTATAAGTACATGGGGCAACCCTGAATTAACTGAGCTCTGTGCTCCAGTTTATAAGGCAGTTGTCCATATTTGCACGTTTTAAAGATACCCAAGTGGCTTGTTCCTTCACTGTAAAAAGCGATTAACTAATTTACTTAAAGTGAGTAAACCCATTGGGATTTGAATGCGAGTAAACTTGAAACTGTAATTCAACTAATCGCTTTTAACAGTGTTGTTAGTCAGTGTATGAAGAGGCGAGTCAACTCTTGCATGACTCAAGCAGTTACACTTGGAGAATTCTGGATAAAATCTCAGTCAGTTTCTTTTTTCCTTTGAGGCCTTGCCTCACACTAAGTTTCTTTTGCCCTATTAATAATTTACCTGCCGGTTTTTATAATCATCCTGCATAGTTAAATGCCTCTTAGACATTAAAACGTGGATGTTGCTCTTAAAAGTAGGGTGGTACTTAATCAGAAATGACTGTATGAATTTGTAAAACGAGTCTGCAGTAATAGAAGTCTACAGTGTGGTGGCTTGCTGTGGCTTTAACGGAGTATCGACTGAAGTGGAAGAGTCACCAAACATGAGATGAATCCAATCTATGTTGCCATTAGTTTTGCAGTTATGATTTGGTAATCTGATTAAATATGATTCACGTTATATCTGATTTAATTAGTTAACCCTTTTTTTTGCAAGGTTTGCAAAATAAACTTTATAAATAAGAGTAAGCTACTGAATCTTTTACTCAAACCTGACTATTCATTGTAAATGATAACTGATTCATTCTGCAGTAAAACTAGTGACTTATAATTAAAACACTGAATCGTGCATTTTTTAAAGACAATTTATTCTTTCAGAATGTAACTATTTGTGAGGCGTTGGATCAATGATTAGACTTGGTAAACACAATTTATTCATTCAGAAATAATAAAAAAAAAACACTTCATTAGTGAATTATTGGATTATTATTTGAATTAATGTAACCAAACTTGAAATACTTGAATTAATGTAACCAAAACTGAATTCAGAATGACCTGCTAGTATAGTAAATTATATAAAAGTTACTGATTTTTTTTCCCCCCAGTACTATGTTGTGGCTGGAAGGGCATTTGCTGCATAGAGCATATGCTGGAATAGTTGATGGTTTATTACGCTGTGGCGACCTCTGAAATAGAGACTAAACCAAAGCAAAATGAACAAATGAGTTAAAATATTTTAGCCGCTCATTGATTCATTCATTCAATGGTTTAAGTACAGTTCCTTCAAGACCAAATTAGGGGTCTGTATTACGAGTAATTGTATGATTTACTTGACCTATTTGTTTGACTTTCAGAATGATACATAAATGGAAAACAACTACAGTGGATAATTTTAAAATAGCATGCTATCATAATTCATTTATTTTGTTTTTATTGTGAAAATCTTTCATGATAGTTTTAGTTAATCATTGATTGATTGAACAACAATTGAGCCAATCGATTACTGTATTTATAAGTCATTGAATCATTCGCTCTACCAAAACACTTCAATGACTTCATTCAGAAATGGATTCAATGACTGAGACTGATTACAAAATTGCATGCCATAATGTTTTTCTGTATTTTAGTTAATCATTGATCTGTTCAACAAAAATTCATCCAGGAACCAATCAACTACTTTATATACGAGTCATTGAATTCTCTACCAATTCACTTCAATAGCTTTCTGGATCATTCAGAAATGGATAGAATGACTAAAAATTATTACAAAATAGCAAGCCATCATAATACTTTTGTCATTTTTCTCAAACAAGAGAACATTAGGATACTGTATTTAAGTTTATCATTGATTTGTTCAACAAATATTCACTCAGGAACCAGTCAAGTACTGCATTTATGAGTCATTGAATTATTCACTCTACTCATTTACTGAGTAGCTTGGCTTGGCTTCATGCATGCCATCGTAATATGTTAGTATTTTCCCTAAAGAATAGGAAAATATACATACTGTATTTCAATTAACACTGTATTTGTTCAACAAAAATTCATCCAGGAACCAATCGAGTACTGTATTTATGAGTCATTGAATTATTCACTCTACCAATTCACTTCAATGGCTTTCTGAATCATTCAGAAATGCATACAATGACTGGAGCTGCATTTGAAAAATACCATGCTATCTTACTAGCTATATCTGCAATGTTAATGTATACAGAGTGAAACAGCATGAGCAGTGTCTTTCTAATGTGTGCATGTCTAGGCAAGCGTTGCTCATATTGTTTGACAGTGGATCTTGTGGTTCCTCCAGACGATCCTCTGCTAATGCTCGGCTCAGCCCGGGACTGTCTTACGCTAATGAGGTTACCTAACGTGCTAAACCCATTTGGTGCGAGGTGATAAAAGCGGATAGAAAAGAGGATGAGCAGAGCACAGGAGCCGACGGACACAACCTGGTCTTGGTTTGGAGCCAGATAGCGTTTTTCCACGCAGCTGAACACTGAATCCGACCCTGTTTGTGGCGCAAGGCCCAATTTGTTAGCAGAAACGAGTCTCAACCATTAAATGCTGTATGCTGGGTCAAGTTTAATGCTTTTCGGATTTAAAGCACTTAGTTTTAACAGGGTTATAATTGTTTAGATGATAAATAACAACTTAACTGGCTATTAAGCTAGATAACGTATCATTTGCATTTTATTTATAAATTATTTTAATCATTCAGCTGGAGCTTTTTTCCGAAAATGCACCAAATGTAGACCACATAATGTTTATCACATTTTAATGGAGGATTTGTGGTGTAAATGACGATCAGAATTAGCCAAAAAAGTATTGAAAACAAATTTTTACTACAGTGTACGTCTGAAGTAAATAGGAAATAAACCCTGTGCTTATAAATTATTATTTTTTAACAGTATCAATTAGTTTTGTTGCTTAAAGTAGAGCTGGGTGATATGGCAAAAATGCAATCTCGATAATTCCTTTATATATTGATCGGTAACGATATATATTTCTATACAAGCTACTTTTAGAAGAGTATCCCAACCGTGACTGCTAGAGGGAAGGTGAACTGTTGGCGGGAAAGTGAAATGGGCATGCTAAACAATACTGGGTGATGCTGCATGACCTATTTTCGATTATTTTCAGAAGCCTAAAATTTTGTGAATCTCTAATATCAGCACAAGTATCGTTTCCTGTTGTTGAGTGCTTCTGATGTGTTTTTGGCACTTAGGGTCAATATCGTGTTATGTCCAGAGCTTATCATCATTATCAACATTATTTTATCGCGATCCGATAGATCGTTTATCGGCCCAGCCCTAGCTTAAAGATATTTTAGTTTTAATTTAGTTTAGTTTGTTTTAGGTTGGTTAGTTGTAGTATAGTTACTCATACAACTTTGAACTTTTTTTTTTTGGAGGTTTCATTTTAATGGAGGTTTCTGCAAACAAAATTCGCAAGAAATATCGGTCACACTTTACAATAAGGTTCATTAGTTAATTAATGCATTTACTAACTTGAACAAACAATGAACCATTCATTTAATTCATTCAAACACTACAGTATTTGTTTATGTTAGTTAACATTAGTTCATGAAAATACAGTTGTTCATTGTTAGTTCATCTTAACTCACGGAGCATTAACTAATGTTAACAAACATGGACTTGGATGTTAATAGCGCATTAGTAAATGTTCAATTATGATTAATAAATGCTGTACAAGTGTTGTTCATGATTAGTTCATGTTAGTAAATGCATTAACTAATGAGCCTTATTGTAAAGTGTTACTGAAATATCTATTTTTTAAACTCATCGGGTGCTTAAACTTTTATATTTAACACGGTGGTAATTATTTAGATGGCATCTAATCACTTAATAGCAGGTTGGTTATTATATATATTTATTTAATAATTTACTCATTCAGCTGCTGCTTTTTTTGTTCAAAATATAATTTTCACCCAAATTTTAGTATGGATTTGTGGTGTAAATGAATTTTAAATGCGAATTTATTTATTTTTTCATGCATTTTATGTTTAATAGGGCTGCACGATTGAAAAACATTTTTCATCTGCAATTTATATTGCAATATTAACCAGATGGCTTGTAAATAATTAATTGATTTGGATGATTCTGTAGGGCAGTGAATTAAAACAAATGCATTAAAATATAGTAAACAAATTACCAGCATAGACGAATACAAGAGTGAAATAAAATCATTTTCTGGGCAGTATCACTTAGGGTTGTCACGATACTGGAATTTGATACCAGTCGGTGCTGAAATTTGCAAAACGTCCATTTGCTGTGAACATTTGAGAGCGTTCTTAAACAGCGCTGATTTACCATTGTGTTTACGTGCTCAACAGAAATGACTGTGGAGGTCATCGGTTCATCGAACTCACCGCTGTTTACAGAGTGTATTCACAGATAGAGACACTGGAGTGTTTCAAAGTCACACCTATAAGCTGACAAACGAGTGATCTGCTGATAAATCGTGGCTTTAAAATGCTCCAATGTTCCTGCATCTGTAGTTACACTTAGTACACAGCGGTGAGTTCGGTGAACTGATGACCTTCACGGCCAATCACAGTCATTTCTGTTGAGCACGTAAACACACTCAACAGCGCTCAAATGTTCACAGGAAATGGATGTTTTTAAAATTTCAGTATCGTGACAACCTTAATTAAGATATAGAAATTAAACGATCAATTAAATAACATTAAATAGTCTAAATTGTATGAATAATTCAACTAAATTCATGTATCCTGAACTGCAACTATTGAATTCAGACTCAATATTGACTATCCTGCATTGTGATTATTGCGAATGTACATATTAAGAGGTCAATTCTGAAATGATATATTGTGCAGCCCTATTCTGTAATAACTAATATTTTTAATAGCATTATGGCTAGCTTAATAGGGCTCAATCATTTATATTTAACAGGGTTGTAATTGTTTAGTGACACAGCCACTTAACCGGCCATTAAGCCTGGAAATGCTCATGTCAGTTGTAATATATTTGATGTTGGTGATAGAGATGTGCATTACTGCATGACAAATAAACACATCCATACACTGTCTACATGAAGCGATGCAGAAAACGCAGTCAGTCCGACCAGTGATTGTGATGCTGGGTTGCATTTTCTGGCTCTTTTTTAGATCCGGACGCTTTCAAATGTGACATACAGAGACGCTTGCTTTGCATAAATGAGATTTTGAGTCATTTCTTATTCATTTAAATGCTTAAAAGTTTTCCAGAGCGTCTTGTGATGAGTGTAATTACAGACTAAAATAAATAATTGGCAGCCTAATAGGCTTAAATAATAAATCAAGAGAGGGGCAGAGACTCGCTGCGAGCAGATAATCTTGTTTTTGCGACGGCGAGGTCTGTTTTTGTCAGTCACAAGGTCTGTTTTGAATGTGGAAGTCTCTCTGTCTTGCTGACCGCTGAATCTCTGCTATTGTGTGGATATTTGAGTCCACAACCTTGGTATTGTTTAGTGTAGCAAGGCTCCTTCAAATATAACGGCTTTCTTCAATTTGGCAGACATTTATGATGACCTTAAATACATTATTCATTATTTGTGAAAATGTGCGTGTTTGTACATCTAGGTAGGCCACAAGATTGAAATAGTTTGTATGTATGTATATGTTTATGTATTTATTTATTGATTGGTTGTTCTATTTTGTTCATTGTTTTATTTATTTATAGTTGTATTTATTTATTTTAAGTTTTATTTATTGTATTATTTATTTTTTTGCTTATTGTTTTATTTAATGTTTAATTTTATTTATTTTAACATTTTCTCGTATTTATTTATTTATTTATTGTTAAATTTATCATTTAATGTTTTATTTCTTGTATTATTTATTTCTTGTCTTATTGTTTTTATGTATTTAATGTTTCATTTATTTAAAGTTTTATTAATTTATTTAACATTTTCTTGTATTGTTTATTTATTGTCTTATTTAACTTTTTTTATTTCTTGTAATATTTGTTTGCTTAGTAATTTATAGTTGAATTTATTTATCTAACATTTTCTTGTATATTATTTATTTATTTATAGTTTTATTTATTATTTTTATATTTTATTTCTTGTATATTTATTTACCTGTTTTATTCATCATTTAACGTTTTATTTCTTGTATCATTTATTTGTTTACTTATTAATTTATTTATACGTGTTTAGTTTGTTTATAGTTTTACTTATTTATCAAACATTTTCTTGTATTATCTATTTATTGTTTTATTCATTTATTTAACATTTTATTCCTTGTATTATTATTTTTTTTTACTGATTGTTTTATTTATTTATTTAATGTTTCAATAATTGTGTTATTTATTTATTGTTTTATTTATTCATTGTTTTATTTTACTGGAATGTCAATTAAATTATAAGTAAATGTTTTAAAACATACTGTAAGAATGGGTGTAGTTGTATAAAATCCTCAGTGTTTTAGTTGTTTGTTTGTGTTTGTGGGCCGCCTTGGTCATGCATGCTGACTGCTGTAAATGAGACATGCTTGAGGAACTGTGCAAACGAAGGAAAAGTTAATTACCTCTCGTCACAGCACCAGTAATAGTCGCTGGAACGGCCTCCTGTTTGCAGATTTTTCCTGAAACGAGACCAAAAAGAAATGAGTGACAAAAATAATTGTGAAATCTCAGGCAGAAATGGAGCAGAGATAAATTTAGCGACGTCACCTGAGCGCCGCGGCTCTGGGGATCTTATTACAGCCAAAGCGTAACACTTACAGATGATTGTCAGAAATACAAATAACACAACAGAGCTGCGAGCGGCATGCTTAAACCTTTCCTCAGCGCTTGCGTTTGACTGTATGAATGTTTTATGAAACTGCTGCCGAGTTCAGTGGTGATGCTAAAGTTTCAGTAACAATGCTGTCGATGTTGCACGATTCCCAGTGCGAAAACTCATGCTGCGGTTAAAAACCAAAATGTTCTACGCAATTAATATATAATCTAATAAGCTAATATATAAATATTGAATGTTAGGAAAGAAGTTTTAATATTTACTGTATAAATACTGCATTGTAAGTACTGTTACTGATTTATTTTTATTTATTTTTATTGTTTATAATACTAGTGTAATTTGCCGTGGTATCAAATGCAATCAAGAATTGTGCAATTCATAAAAATAATAATAACAATAATAATTCATATTATTGATGATAATAATATCAAATAATAATAATAATAATAATAATAATAATAATAATAATAATAATTTTCCCAGAGATGGGTTGTGGCTGGAAGGGCATCCGCTGCGTAAAACAAATGCTGGATAAGTTGGCGGTTCATTCCGCTGTGGCGACCCCGGATTAATAAAGGGACTAAGCCGAAAAGAAAATGAATGAATGAATAATAATAATAATAGAAGAAGATTAAGAAGAAGAAAGAGGTTTTATTGGCAGGTATGTTCACACATACAAGGAATTGGTTTTGGTGACGGAGCTTCAACAGTGCAACAGAATTACAGAGACAGGACAACAAACAGATAATAAATATATTTTAAAAAATAGAAGTAAGTGTTAAATGCAAATATACAAATGGACAAGTTTATGTACAGGCATATATCTATATACGTTATATGAGCAGCTGTTATGTGCAAATTGCCATGTAAAGTAAAGTGTGTTGTTAAATAAGTGTATGTGTTTATAAAAAGTGTATTGCAAGTAGTGATGTTGGTTCCACGATTGTTATCATCAAGTGTTCATGAGATGGATTGCTTGGGGGAAGAAACTGTTTCTGTGTCGGGCTGTTCTGGTGCGCAGTGCTCTGTAGCGTCGCCCAGAAGGTAACAGTTCAAAGAGACAGTGTGCTGGGTGTGAGGGGTCCAGAGTGATTTTGGCAGCCCTTCTGGTCGCTCTGGATAAGTACAGTTCTTGGAGAGTAGGGAGGGTTGTACCAATGATTCGCTCAGCAGTCCCAACTATTCGACGTAGTCTTCGGAGGTCAGATTTGGTAGCTGAGCTAAACCAGACAGCTATTGAAGTGCAGATGACTGATTCAGTGATGGAATTGATTATTATTGATGATAATAATATCACATAATAATAATAATAATAATATTAATAATAATAATAATAAGAAGAAGAAGAAGAAGAAGAAGAATACATATTATTGATGATAATAATATTAAGTATTAATTACAATAATAATAATTTTGTCTATTGCATTTTTAATTTAAGATTTTGTTGTAGGTATAATAATTACAACAACAAAAATTATTATTTTATATGATCACATATACATATATATCAGGGTTCAACACTAAGGATTTTTTCCATTGACTGTTTCATTATTTCAATGGATTGTTTTGCTTTCTCACTGTCGATCCGCTCAGGGTTGATTTCAATCGAGCTGAGTCCACCTCATTCAGGCGATCTTGGACCCATTGGCGCGGATCCAAACACGATTGCAGGATTCACATATGCCAAACGAACTGTGCAAACTGGTCAAAAGAGACCGGTTCTGAAACAAATGTATAGGTGTGAAAGCATCCTATTTGCATGCAATTGACAGTCGCTGCCAAATTAAACTTTTGTGACAAGTAATGATCCTGTCCCGACTGTCTCGCACGCTGGCTCCGGGCCATCAGGCAGTCCTTATAGATGGTCATGTCATTGGCCCATGAACATTTCCTGCTTGTTATCAAACTATTTCATAACTGTAACAAGAGGCAATTCAATCATAACTTAATGTTAGAACAGCTGTCATTACATTATTTATCAATATGTGTCTCTTTTCAGATTCTCGGAAGCTATAGAAATTTAAAATAATAAACAGAAAGTACATTGGGACCATTGTTATTGTTTACATCCCTCAAAAGCCCCGTGTATGGGTGTATATTTATGGATGTATGACAACCCTACCCCATTGAAGTGTTTGAGACTCCATCGACTCCTCAGACTTTCAACAACAGGTTCATCTCTCGATTTTAAACCTCCCCGACATGCGGATCCTTTAAAGAAAAGCTTTTTAAACAGTGGATCTGTGGCGTTCCTGTCTTATTATTACAAGATAAAGCTACACACGCTGTACACTGCACTCATTAAAATCAGCATCAAAACTTCCAACACAAAAACCTCGGTAGGGAGAAACGCCATACAGACCAACACTCGCAATAAAACACATCATTAGAACGAAGCCTTCCAGCAACGAATGAACAAGTCGTCTTATAATCTGCACAAAGATCAATCAACTCTTATCGAGTTACAGCAGATTAAAGCAGGGATTTTGCGGGTTGGAAATCAAAGATGTTTGGGATGCGATGGCTTTA
The DNA here is from genome assembly GCA_903798035.1 of Danio albolineatus. NCBI lineage: Eukaryota > Metazoa > Chordata > Actinopteri > Cypriniformes > Danionidae > Danio > Danio albolineatus. The sequence continues at coordinate 12,178,315 of CAIGQQ010002477.1, forward strand.
TTGGTTTGTAACTGGCTGCTGGAGTCGTTGAATGCATGTGTGAGGAGACGTTTGTGCTTTATGGATTTAACACTCGAGTGTTGTGTGAGACTCACTGGAGGGATTGGGAGAGATCTGGGCCAAAATGTATACTTCAATGGGTTTGGTACAGGACTGAGAGCAGCAGACTGACAGTGTCTATGGATAGATGAATGGATGGATGGATGTATATATGTATGTATGGATGGATGTGCATAGAATATGATTGCCTTTTTTTTGGAAAATATCAAAATAATAGTGAAATACAGTGATATTTTGTAATGATTGATTTATTTTGATCGTTTAATACTCATTATTTTTAAGTGAATCATTACAGTAGTAAAATTATTTAACATTTATTACATACACACTGTACATACTAACAATTAACAGTTTTAATTTTATAATCATTGTTAATTATCCAACAAAATCAAATGATTGTTGGCTAATAATCCCAAACCATTCCCCACACAGACGACTAAGACTGCTCAACATTTCCAAAGCTAGCCCGAGCTTGTTTTGAGTCATTTACACTAGTCAAAAACATTCAGATTTGGACATGTTTTCGCACACATGCGGCCTTATTTCCAGATTCACACTGTCAAAGTCTGTCCATCTTTCTCTCTCGAGGGCCGCCGATCTGTCAGTTGCAGTTCTGTGACTAAAAGGCTGTTTACAAGAGCTGAATTTATCCTGATTAAAGCATGTCCATGTGCTCCAGACACAATTCGCCCGCAGGCCAGAGCTGCTGTTGTGTTTAAGAACAGATAAGACTGCTAATGCACTGCAAAAATGCTTTTCTTACTTAGTTTTTGTCTCGTTTACTAGTCCAAATATCTCAAAATTCCTCAGTCAAGAAGCATTTTCTAGACAAGCAAAAATGATAGTCTTCTTTTTAGAAATAATATGCCAAAATTAACTGAGTTTTTCTTTAAAAACAAGCAAATAATCTGCCAATGGGGTAAGTAAAATAGTCTTGTTTCCACTTTAAAATAATATTATTCAGCTTACCCCATTGGCAGATTAGCCTCCACATCAAAGTTCCTGAAAGCACAGAAGGTTAAGGTGCTCTAGAATTGGCCAGCCCAGTCACCAGAAATGAACATTATTGAGCATGTCTGGGGTAAGATGAAGGAGGAGGCATTAAAGATGAATCCAAAGAGCCTTGATGAACTCTGGGAGTCCTGCATTGGCCAGCCCAGTCACCACACATAAACATTATTAAGCATGTCTGGGGTTAGATAAAGGAGGAGGCATTGAAGATGAATCCAAAGAATCTTGATGAACTCTGGGAGTCCTGCATTGGCCAGCCCAGTCACCAGACATGAACATTATTAAGCATGTGTGGGGTAAGATGAAGGAGGAGGCATTAAAGATGAATCCAAAGAATCTTGATGAACTCTAAGAATCCTGCATTGGCCGGCCCAGTCACCAGACATGAACATTATTGAGCATGTCTGGGGTAAGATCAAGGAGGCATGGAAGATAAATCTAAAGAATTTTGATGAACTCTGGGATTCCTGCATTGGCCTGCCCAGTCACCAGACATGAACATTATTGGGCCTGTCTGGGTTAAGATGAAGGAGGAGGCATTGAAGGTTAATCTAAAGAATCTTGATGAACTCATCAACGTCATTCCAGATGTTCCAGACCCTACTGATTCCAGACCTTACTGTCCTAATTAAGTCATTAAAAATCAAGGCATGATCATATTTTATTTTGGTAAAACAAGCGTAATCTTGAGGCCTTTGCCCTTCATATAAGCCCCTTCTACTAAATGATCAACTAGAAGTCCAGTTATTATTTGTTGTTCCTAAAACTTGAGTAGGCGACAAGACTTTTTTGTCAAATGCAATTTCTGCAGTGTATTTAGCCTGCGTCTTCCATTTCACCTCTCTAAAAGCTCATTTTTATGAGTTGTGAAGCAAGACTATGATTGTCCGGCTTGAACATGACTAGCGCAGAGTTGAGACGTCTTTCCTGGCTTAATTCCCAGGGTTTGGAGTCTGGACAGGAAATGACCTCACTCTCACTCTTGACTCATTCATGTGAAACACAAGCTCTTTGTTTACCATGCTCTCATTCATAAGCTTGTGTTGTTCAGCTTTCTTCTTGAGCATCGTTTCATCTCTGATGCCCTTTGTCCTGTGGTTATCATCAATGCTGGAAGATAAACTGATTATATCTGTCTGTCAGAGGCAGAATGATTATTCATTGCCAAAGTATGTAAGAAATATGCAAGTTTTTATAGAAAGATTGTGCAATTCTGTGCTACTGATGTCTAGTTTATAGTGAATGCCAGGCTGATTTAACTTTAGAAGTGTCAGGCTGCAATCTTGCCATCTTTCTTAGAAACTTTGTCAACAAAAATATGCAGATTTTTGTACAATTTCGTGTCAGTGAGTTTTATCTTGATCAAATCTTAATGATTATTCTACATGTTGGCCTTTATAATCTCACCCTCTTTGCTATAGATTTAATCACGAAATAAAATAGTGTTTTTAGATATTGTTTAATTCCTGTTTTTGAGATATGTTCTCCAGATATGAAGATATTTCCTTCAGTATTTCTACAATAATTACATGTACATTTACATTGTCCAAAGCGACTTCTAATTGATGAGGTATTCATCATTTTAACAAGAAGAGGCAATACACTCATCAAGTGCTTATTATACAAAGGTTTGTGCTCAGAGAATTAAGTGCTAGAGAAAGGGGGGGGGGGGGTCTATTGATTGATTGATAATTTTTTTTGAGAGAAAGTGTTTTTTTACAAGTGGTTTGTCAAGCCCACTCACCTGTGATCATAAATACACAGTGTTTTATTGTGCTGTTTTTTTTGTTGTTAATAATAATAATAACGACATTTTGTTAATAATAATTATGAAAAACTGCTTGTTTTTACACTGTAAAACCCAGCAGTCAACTTTATCAAATGAGTGTAGTTAACTCAAAGATTTACTAAAAGTTAATACTACTCATTTGAAAAGAGTTTTGATCTCAGTGTTGAAGGTAAAGAGTTTATTAAATACCTCATTACTTCAACTTAAATGCAGTAAGTACACAGTACTCATATAGATTAGTTTTTAACTCAAATGGTTTTTAGCAATCGGTTTCCTCAAACGGTTTGAGTTGCCTTAACTTATTGGGTTTTACAGTACTTAGCTGGTTTGAGTTCTCTTCATTTATTGGGTTTCACTTTGCTCAAATTGCTTTGTTTACTGAAATGGATTAAGTTTACAATACTCATTAGGTGTAGTTTTTGATCTTGAATGCTTTGTTGCAATCGGTTTACTCAAATTGAGTTACCTTAACTTATTGGCTTTTACACTGTAGATATTTTTATTACCCCCAAACTTATTTTTTAACAAATTAACAAACAAATAAGCATTGAACCATAACAATGCAAACAAATCAAAACTTAAACATTATTTGTTAATAGTAACCCTTTGACTGCCACTCTACATGGTTGACCATGTTTTTACTGTTTTTAATAATGGCTGTTTAAAGAACGACTGTTTTCAATACAGGTTTACACACGCAGCATTGTTGGTTTACAAAGAAAATCAAACAAACATAATCCTGTTGCACTACTACTCTTGATTTTGGTTTTATTATAAAATAACAAAACAAGAAAACATGTGGGGCGCCACGGTGGCGTAGTGAGTAGCACGTTCGCCTCACAGCAAGAAGGTCGCTGGTTCGATCCCCGGCTAGGCCAGTTGGCATTTCTGTGTGGAGTTTGCATGTTCTCCCCGTGGTTGCGTGGGTTTCCTCCGGGTGCTCCGGTTTCCCCCACAGTCCAAAGATATGCCGTACAGGTTAATTGGGTAGGCTAAATTGTCCATAGTGTATGTGTGTGAATGAGAATGTATGGATGTGTTTCCCAGAGATGGGTTGTG
>CAIGQQ010002477.1:12186971-12198270 GCA_903798035.1 Danio albolineatus
CAATAACAACTACAGCAGAAACAGTAACAACAACAGAAACAATAACAAAAACAACAACAGAAACAATAACAACAACAACAACAGAAACAATAATAACAACAACAACAGAAACAATAACAACAACAACAGAAACAACAACTACAACAACAGAAACAACAACTACAACAACAGAAACAATAACAAGAACTACAACAGAAACAGTAACAACAACAACAACAGAAAGAATAACAACAACAACACCGGAAACAAATAACAACAACAACATAAACGATAAAAACAACAACAGAAACAATATCAATAACAACAACAACAACGGAAACAATAACAACAACAGAAACGATTAACAACAACAACATAAACAATAACAACAAGAGAAACAATTAATAAAACAGTATTAAATACTTTAGTTATATAAACTCATTTAGTGAACATACGCCACTTGATTATTCAGTGTTCCCAATACTGCATCTCCTATCTGAAAAGCAGCAGTTTTGCCACACAGATTAGAGCGGGCCTCGTTCGGGCTCTGGAGTGTCCAGTTTCTCTTGCATCACTGCTCTCCCGCTGTGCGTCAGCCGTTTCTGTGCGCTGTAATCACCAGCGTTTGTGCATCGCTTGCATTTCCCTCCAGCACCGCAAGCCTGACGGCAGAAAAACGTGATGTATTCAGAAACAAAAGAGACCGCACGCAAACACACACTCACACACATGCAAGGATAATTACTGCGTGCAGTTCAAACCTGTGCCACGATTAACCATGGTATAAAACCCGGTAAACCTTGAAAGCAATATCGTCCCATGCCTAGTCACGATACGCTGTTTTCACACTTGCATTGATTCAGACTGCTCTTATAACATGCAACATGCACTGAAGAGGGATCTAATATGGCTATACTTCTTTTTAAAGTCAATGTGAATGCAAAACACTCTGGTTTGACTTTTACAACATTCACGCTATTCCAAACATTTTGGCTGCTACTAAACAAATCAATCTAATGAGTGGTTGGCGTGAGGTCAACTGCACACAGATGTCTTCCTTCAGTCTGCTGCCAAGACAAAAGCTCAAGAGGCTGAGAGAAAATCACACTTAAATATACTGATTCATGTAGCGTTATGTAATAATAATGCCATAATAAAGTAGTGTAATAAAATATTATATCATTACAATAGAGTGAAATAAGATTATATAATAATATGTGAATTATGTAAATAAATAAATAAATAAATAAATGCAAATAAAAAATAAGTGTGTTTATTTATTATAATTGTGAATTATTGATAAATCAAATAGATAAATAATTAAATGCAAATAAACTATTATATTTTTTACTATAGTTTATTGTTATTGTTGATGAATAAAATAAAAATGAAAAAATAAAGTGAATAAAGAAAGAAAATATGAATTATAAATAACATGATTATTCTCTACATAAATATTAAGCGTGAATAAATTATTAAACTATTTAATACAGTATGTTCATAATAAGCATAATAACATAATAAAATGTTGTTCATTATAATACATAAATGTCATTATTATTATTAATAATAGTATATTTCACTGAAATATACTTAATTATAAAATGTACTGTAATGTGCAAAAATATATTTATTTAGTATCAAAGTGATAATGATTATTGATAATTAATTAGTACGATTTAATAATTAATAATTAGTATTAATATTATTAATATTTGTTTATATATTATGTATTATGTATTATATATAAATATATTATGTAACTCATAGACAGAACACATTAAAAGATGATGCAGAAAATACGTTCAATAGGCTGTGAAAGAATTTCACAGAAATATACTCAAATGTAAAATGTGCTGTAATATACAGAAATGTAATTGTGTAGTATAAAAATAACTTTAATGGTTAATAAATATTTGCATTAATAGTAATAATTAATATTTAATTTTAATATTATAAATAGTTGTTTAATATATTATGTAACTCAGATATACCTTAAATAGAACTATTATTAAAAGTTAATGATAATAATAATGATCATAATACACTAATAATGATGATGATCATGATAATAATAATACACTTATAATAAAACACTAATAATAATGATGATGATCATGATAATAATAATACACTTATAATAAAACACTAATAATAATGATGATGATGATGATAATAATAATACACTTATAATAATACACTGAAGATGATGATGATGATGATGATAACAATAATAAAAATACACTTATAATAATACACTGATGATGATGATGATGATGATGATGATGATGATAATACAGATATAATAATACACTAATAATAATAATACACTACTACTACTACTACTACTACTACTACTACTACTACTACTACTAATAATAATAATAATAATAATAATAATAGAGCACTAATAATAATACACTAATAATAATAATAATAATAATAATAGAACACTAATAATAATAATACACTAATTATAATAATAATAATAATAATAATAATAATAAAAGCAATAATAATATTAATAATGATGATAGTGATGTATTTTATTTATTTATTTTCTTCATATTTTCATGCATTTTACATGCCTATTTATTTTTCGTCTATCCATCATTGTAATGCATATTTTTTTGTGCAAATATATTATATGTGATTTTTAGTCTGCTTTAGCTGTCCTTCTGGTGTATTTATACACTTAGCAACAGTTTGCAAACCTCTAGAAATTTTGCATGTCTGGAGGCGGTGCAGGTAAAATAAGCGTTGTGTCCCAGTGCTTGGTACACCTTGCTTCCCTGAAACGACAGGCTTTTATCTGTTCATTAGTTTGCGCTGCACATCGCTCCATGATATCCGTCTCCTCAGAAGCCACGACTCCAGCATTATAAAGCCCGAATGCTTTCAGACGTCGCTCTGTGTGTGTTTTAGTGTGGAGGGCGCGTGCGGCTCCGTCATTTACATTCCTGCGAGCTTCATCCAGCAATTCCTCTTCTCCAGTGGCTCCAGACGCTTTCCCATTTTCCCCGATCGACGCAGTCTGGGAATCTGGCTTTCTAATCAGCGCGGCCCAGCAGAGCCCTTTATTTATGACCTCCAATCCCAGCGCGCTCACGACTCCATCCATCACCTTCATCTGGGCTTTTCTGTCGTCTTCACCCCTCTGTCCCGGACCGTTATTTGTTGGCTGTCTTTTAATTATTCTGCCCGAGAGAAGCCGGCTCAATTAAAGTCTCTGGATTGATGAGCCCGTCCTCTTTATCCTGCCATGCTAATAGAAAAGCAGCGGCCCGATGGACTAGGGCACAGAAAGTGTTTTCTGCTAAATTACGAGGACACGTGGTGGTTTTTTCGTCCCTCCTCCTGCTGTACTTACAGTAATTGCTTTAACCCTGCAGTCTATATGTTCACGGAGATGCTGGTTCAGAGTTATCGGAAAATGCATGAGTTGTCGGATTGTAATAAAAAAAGTCCTTTTATAAGGATGAGATCCCGAGATATCGGGTGTAATTAGTTTTTTGTCTAAGTTTTATTAATTAAATGTGTTATATATTAGTAAATATCGGTAAACGATATGTCATATAGGTATATATATCAGTATTAATTAGCAATTATTACAGTATTTACTTTAACCCTGCGGTCTGTATGTTCACAGAGATGCTAGTTCAAAGTTATCGGAAAACCCACGAGTTATCGGATTGTGTTTTTAAAAATAGTTTGAAATAATAGTTTGTTTTATAAGGATGAAAAGATTATTGGGTGTAATTAGTTTTTGTTGTCTTAGTTTTATTAATTAAATGTGTTATATATTAGTATTTATCGGTAAACGATATGTCATATCGGTATATACCGGTAATTAATTAGCAATTGTCACAGTATTTGCTTTAACCCTGCAGTCTGTATGTTCACTGAAATGCTGGTTCAAAGTTATAGGAAAACACACAAGTTATCGGATTGTATTAAGAACTCGACTATTAATAATATTTTATCACTGTGTCACAATAATACTGTTTGAAATAATAGTTTGTTTTATAAGGACACAATAATTATCAGGTGTAATTAGTCTTTTTGTCTTAGTTTTATTTATTAAATGTGTTATATAGTAGTATATTTTGGTAAACGATATGTTATGTCGATATATATCGGTAAGCAATTATTACAGTAGTTGCTTCAACCCTGCAGTCTGTATGTTCATGGAAATGCCGGTTCAGAGTTATTGAAAACCACACAAGTTATCGGATTTTATTAAAAGTTCAACAATTTTACAATAATACTGTTTAAAATAATAGTTTCATTTATAAGGATGCAATGATTATAGTCTTTAATTAGTTTTATTTTTGTCTATCTACAGATATTACTTTGTAAAAGTTTCTACATTTTGATTACAGTTGCTGCCATCTTGCTCAATGAAAAAAAAAACACGCCATTTAACAAATCTTACATCATAACAAATACCTCAAACAAATAGAGTACATTATAAAGTATAGAAAATGTATGAAAATATAATTTAATAATGTTTTTTTTCTTGTAAATTAGAATCTAAATCTAAAACTTAGTCAGCAGTTAAACATTTAGCAACAGGTATAATTCACTATTCATTGATTATCTGCTCTTAATATCGCTTAAGTCAAATTGAATGTCATCTCATCCTTATTACACTGTAAATGTTAGATGCTCAGGCTCCCTCATAAATAGTGCAGTGATTTGTTGAATCTGTGTTTTTCATATTTAATTTATCGTAAATTATGCAAATGCAAACAGAATCATCTGAAGTCTGTGAATGTTTTGAGTTGTAGCTGAAATGCTGCTGTATCGATTGCATCACATTCCCAGCGCAGTGGATTACGTGTGAATTTATTTATTTCTCCTCCCTCCTATGGCTCAGTTGTTTGTCTGGCTCATCTTGGCCTCTGCTTCAGAAGAAAAAGCTCTAATTTAGTCTCTGAATTGTAGAGCTGAAACTGAAGCTGAGCATAAATCTGACCTGACAGGACGAACCTGTTTCCAAATCACCAAACGCAAACATGTTAAGCTTCAGTGTGTGTGTGTTTGCAGGTCACAGCCTCTACTCTTGTGTGCCATATAAAGGTGGCAGGTTATGGGTGAATGAGGCTGAACTGAATGAAGTGTGTCACTCTATTGAAGCAGGGATTGTGTCTCCTCTTTGCTTTAAGAGCGAAGTGCTTCATGCTCAATACAACACTTCAGTCCTTAAATAATAGTGACATGATTTGTTCTCATGAAAATCATACTGGATATATCAACTGGATATTTCATTAGGAGTGCCTACTTTTGGTTTGTCTGCAGATATTCGATAGCACATGAATTAAAGTTGTTATATAGCAATATATATTGGTAACTGATTTGGTATATCGGTATATATCGATGACCGACATTTGCTTTACTACTCAATATAACACTTTAGTCTTTCAGATAATAGTGACATGATTTGTTTTCATAATAATCATACTCACAACTGGATATTTAATGAAGAATGCCTTGATTATTATTATTTTTTATTATTATATTGGCTTATGATGGATCTCAGTTCTTGATTAAATACACAGTATGTAATGTTTTGGATGAGATTGTTTTAATAGATCAGTTCCTTGTACAATACATATGACTTAATAATGCATATTTGAAACTTTGAAAGATACGTTCGACAAGGATCTGGATATAAATCCACTTCTGGCCATTTTTGGGTTGGCAGTAGATGCTAACTTTTCAGTAATGGCCTGAAAGGCTTCAGTTTTTACTGCTTCTAGCAAGACATCTTATGCTTTTTAAAAGGAAACTTGTTTCTCCACCCTCTTTTGATGCATGGATAAAATGAAGTGTTGCATTAGATAGGAAAAAATGTGACTGTCACTTACTGGTCCTTTAAAGACCTTTGGCAAGTTGTGGCACCCCTGTTTAGATTATCTGCTGGCTAACTCTCTTGATTCTTAAGGCTGATTTATACTTCTGCGTCAAGCGCACGTATATGGTCCAGCGCAGCCTTCGCACGGCCGCATAACCCTCATCGTGTCTGACGCCGATGCTGACGGGCACCTCTCAAAAAATTGTAACTACACATTGCAATGACGCTTAACGCAAACTCTGTGATTGGTCAGCTTGGTAGCAGTGCCCGATGGAATGAGTGTTTACAAGTGTCAAGTCCCGTGAAGAAGCTCCAGATGGAAACTTTTGTTTTGTTTTGTGTTTACCTTATGATTAAAGTTGTACGTCTGCCAGTTCCCACCTCTGAATGGGCGAGTTTTAGCTACTTTTAACGTTCAGAAACAAACAAAACACGTGCGAAGAAATTTGACATAGAGGAACATAACATAACCTACTGCCAGCTAGCGTTTTGGAAGTGTTATTGCAGAGCAACACAAACATCATGCAGAAGTATAAATGCATGACTATGCACAATCACTCGACGCAGAAGTATAAACCAGCTTTAAGCTGAGCAATAATATATGAATACATATTTATTATTCTTTTTAGTGTAATTTAATTTATTATTATCATTTATATATATATATATATGTATTTTTTGAATATTATAAATATTTTTCACTTGTTGATTTAGTTTTTGCAGTGGGAAGTTATAGGCTGTTGAGGGAGGAAAGTGTTTATTTGGGCTAGTGGTAACAACAACATTGAAGGATAACTATAAAATGCATGTTGAAATTGATATTCCATGTAGAAAACCTAATGAAATTTGAAATAAATACTGCATGTTTCTGTTTTTGTTAGTTTAGGTTAAATTACTTATTAAAATAAACTGAAAACTAATCTTAGTATACATATTAAAACAGTTCAAAATAAGCAACAACTAGCAAAAAACATTTACTTTATGTAAATTTATGTAAATTAAATAGAAAAATGCTAATTTTACGATAAATTGCAAGAATATAAAAAAGACTAAAATGCATTAAACATTATTACATAATTAAAATTAAGAATGCCTGCTTGTCTGGATTTTTTAAATTTTATTGACTGATATCAGATATTTAGTTCCTAATTAAATATCTCAGTATGTAGTATATTTTGGCCAAGATTTTCTTTTCTATTATATCAGCTGATAGCAGATGTGTAAAATGTACAGTATGCACAATTAAATCAAGGCATGTTTGTCTTTTTTTGTTAGTTTAGGTGATATAGGTAAAATAAACTGAAAACTAAATGTAATAATAATAATAATAATAATAATAATAATAATAATTGTAATATATGCATTAAAACAGTAAAAATGTAATAAAAATAAATTAATAAACAAAAACTATAATTAGATGATCTTATTGAATAGTTTTAACAATTAATTTGTTTATTTTATGTTATAATAAATAAAAAACTGCATAATTAATGTAAATTACTAAAGAGATTTTTACATGAAGTTGATTCAGTTAGTCGTATTTTAACTATTATTATCATTGTTATATTTTTATGAGCTTGTCAAATGGACTGCATCTATATTTTCAGCAATTTTACCAGCATAAATCACTTTTTTTCTTCAGTCTCATGACGTTTGAATGCACAAGTGTGAGGCATGAGTTCAGTTTTCAGCATTTGCACAGCTCTACAGTACACTGACTGTATTTGACTCCAGAGTGAACTGGAGTCATATGAGGTCTTGGTTCGTCCCTCGGCGAGGTCAGATTAAAGTGAAACAGTGGCAGAAAGAGACTAATAGCGGCTGAAGGATCAGGTCTGGCTTTGCTGAGGTGTGTCTCTTTCAGCAGCTCACATGATTCATCTCCGTTACTCTGCTTTCTGCTAAGCTCAGCGCTGTTTTCTGTGCTCCACTGAGCTGAGAGATCTGCGCTAATGTGCTTCATTCTCACTCCGTCCTGAGCAGATCCGTCTGACGCTTTGACTATGGACACGCAAAGATCCGTCTTCATTTGTGCTCAATTACCGTTGTGGCCAAGATAAACAGAGCCATCAAGAGAGACATATGCTCTATATACAGGCAAGCCCCAAATTATTTGTACCCCTGGCAAATTCGGACTTAAAGTTTTTATATTGTAAATAAAAGCTGAGAAAACCTTTTCCTCCAATGATTGGACAATGAAACGCCTGGTTTTAGAGCACAATAATTCATTAGTCTGGTGTAGGTGTCACGGTTGAAGTAGGGGAAAGGAGCAAGGACTCCATTGCAAAGAAATATAGTTTTTTTATTTATAATAAAATAAAATAAAAAGGCAAAATAAACTACCCCGAGGGGGAAAACATTAATAAAACAAATAAACAAACAAACTTAACAGGCTGGCAGGGATCAGGACTGGGATCAGGACCGGAAACAGGACAGGACTAGAAACAACGATGAAACGATGATGATGAACTGGCACAGGACAGCAGACATGAGGAGAATATAAAGCAGAATTAATTAACAAACAAAGAAACACGTGAACAAGATAGACTAATAATGGGTTAACAAGGAGGGTGGGGCTAGACAATAGACGGGAGAGCACATGACAACACAAGCCATGTGCTCACATAGAGACTAGAACACGCAGCCAATGAGAGAACTCATTAACTGCGTGCTCGCATGACGACGTGTAAACATACACCACGCACTAAATCACAACAGAGGACTGAACGCAAGACACAAGCACACAATAAAATGAAAACATCCTACCGTGCGCTCACACATATGCAACGCGCATGTTTCATCCCAGCGCCATCCAAAACCGAAACCAACTAGACGGAGACGCTGAGAATGAAACATCGCGATGCTGACAGAACAAACAAACACCAGGACAAGAGCGCACAATGGCAAACACGCTCAGACCCCACGCGCCCGTATCAAGCGGGAGCGCGCACGGTCCAAGCGTGCCCCCAATTGGCACTCATACAGAGACACAATGACAACACACAGGACTAGACAGAGCTAGTGTCTGGACTCTGCCACACAAACAAGAATTTACAAGACTGGAGTGGCAGAACCCTGACAGTAGGGGCTCCTTTTGCAGCCAATACAGCATCAATTCATCTTGGGAATGACAGATACAAGTCCTACACAGCGACCAGAAGGATTTTGAGCTGTTTTCTTGCAGAATAGTGGCCAGGTCACTGAAGCAAAGCATTTCCTGTCTCGCTCCTCCAAAACAGCCGTAAGTGGCTCAAAAATATTTAGGTCTGGTTACTGTGCAGGCCATAGGAGATGTTCGACATTACTTTCATGTTCATCAAAGCACTTACTTGTGTGTATTGGTGCATTATCATCCTGAGACATGGCATTGTAACCCTTCAGGATACAATGTTTTGGGTGCACATGGTCCTCAGGAATGGTCCGGTAGTTCTTGGTAGTGATGTGCCTATCTAGGACAAGTATTGAACCTTGGAAATGCCATGATATTGCAGCCCAAACCATCACTGTTCCCTCCCCGTGCTTCACTCTGGGCATTAACAGTCTAGGTGGTACACTTCTTTGGGGCTTCTCCACACCTTAACTCTCCCGTATGTGGGAAAAACAGTGAAGGTGGACTCATCAGAGATCATTACATGCTTCACATTGTCCACAGTCCAAGATTTTCACTGCTGGCACCATTAAAACCTAATTAATTAGTTTGGCATTGACACAAGTGATATGTGATATATATTGCAGATTCACACCTTGCAATATCAATGATGAATTTATTATTATGTGGTCCCATAAGCAGCCCCTTATTGGTTGTGGTTGTGTGTGATTGTTGCTGGCATGTGTGAGGTATGTGTGTATGCGTGTGTGTCCTGATGGTCCCTTTGCTGCCCCCAAGACCTCATCCGAGCGAGAAATGCTGTGAAAAGAGAGGGATTTTCGGGCTTTGACGTTACACTGGGCTGCATAGAGGAGGTCTGGGACCCAGGGCTGCTCTTTGAGGGCTAAAGAGATTAATGCCTTCCACAGCTAATGCTAATGACTCTGGCAGAAATAAAGAGTTTTCACACAACAGCTAAAAATTAGGCAGTTCTGATTCCCTGCTTCATCTCACTGGGAAATTAAGGTGCAAACTCTGTTTTGGAGAATGTTACCTTTGTGTGTATACTGCATTAATAAAGCAGTCATTTCATTGCACTTTTTTCTGTGTATTAAGTTTTATAAAGACAGCTGCTTATTGCTTCGATCAAATTTGATTGCAGATTTATTTTGAACTGTCCATTTCAGTGAATCAGTTCAAAAATATTTAATATTTTATATATATATTGTCTAATTGAATAAAATTGGGACGTCACAGTGGTGCAGTGGGTAGCACAATCGCCTTACAGCAAGAAGGATGCTGGTTCAAGCCCTGGCTGGGTCAGCTGGCATTTCTGTGTGGAGTTTGCATGTTCTCCCCGTGTTGGTGTGGGTTTCCTCTGGGTGCTTCCCTTTCCTCCACTAGTCCAAAGACATGTGGTATAGGTTAATCAAATAAGCTAAAGTGGCCGTAGTGTATGTGTGTGAATGCAAAAGTGTATGGGTGTTTCCCAGCATGCAAGGGCATCCGCTGTGTAAAAACATATGCTGGATAAGTTGGTGGTTCATTCTGCTGTGGCGACCCCAGATTAATAAAAGGACTAAGCTGAAAAGAAAATGAATGGATGAATAAAATCGTCACATTCATTTATATTAATTCCACGTGATCTTGGACAATAAAACCTTTGCGTCACAGCTACATTTTTAGCAATAGGCAAAAATACATTGCATTGGCAAAATTATCGATTTTACTTTTATGCCAATAAATAACATAATGCCCTTTATTCTTGTATGCCATAAATATTAAGATCACTTTAGATGAAGGTATTTTGTCGATTTAAATGCAATTTTCTAGGTATTTCAACTTTTTTTTTACCCTCAGCTCGAAGATGGATGCATGAATGAATAGTTAGAGGGATGGATGATTTGATGGTGGAATGAATTGATAGATAGATATATAGATAGATAAATAAATCAATGGATGGATGGGTGGATGGATGGATGGATAGATAAATAGATAGAAGGATAGATAGATGAATAGATTGATAAATTAATGGATGGATGAATATATAGCTGGGTGGATGGATAGAGGGGATAACTGGATGAATGGATGTATTGATTGACAGGCAGGCAGACAGACAGACAGACAGACAGACAGACAGACAGACAGACAGACAGACAGACAGACAGACAGACAGACAGACAGACTGACTGACTGACAGATGGATGGATGGATGGATGGATGGATGGATAGATAGATAAATAGATGGAAGGATAGATAGATGAATAGATTGATAAATGAATGGATGGATGGATAGAGGGGATAACTGGATGAATGGATGTATTGATTGACAGACAGACAGACAGACAGACAGACAGACAGACAGACAGACAGAC
>CAIGQQ010002477.1:12207137-12217418 GCA_903798035.1 Danio albolineatus
TATTTTATTTTATTTTATTTTATTTTATTTTATTTTATTTTATTTTACACAAGTGGATCAGTAATGAAATTAGACAATTCCTCTCAGCATATCAGAACTGAGAGGACTAATACTTGGCGAAAGAAAATGAGCACAATTACACATGTAATTATAGTTATTAATATTTGTATCTTTGTAGTCCGAGTGCTCTTGTTCCTCGATGTTTTCCTGGAATCTGCACATATTTCTGGGAGATTCACAATCGAGCAAATGAAGAAAATGAGCACTAAAATGAACCTCTTCACCCACACAGTGACCTCAGAGCACTGTATATTAATCACACACACACATTTGCAGTGTCAGTAATCTACTTTCACAGACTAGTTTGGTTTCAACAACATGCATCTAGTAATTAATAAAATATTTTTGCAGTTTTTTCTCATTTGCATTTAAAGGGAGAGGGATAAAAAAAAGTGTTAGCTCGCATCCAAATTGAGACACATTTGACGAGCTGTATTAAGGGATCTGTGATATATTATGATCTGAAACCCCACAGACACACTCTGGAGACGCTTCAGATTGTGTTTTGAGTTTTCTGATTTCCTCTTTAAGTGCACATATTCCCGGTCGTATTGCAGATAATTGGTGTTATTCAGTGATGGTTTGCTCAGGTGTGAAAGACTGACCTTGTGTCCTCCTCCTGATGTATGGATTGAGGGAAGCTAAAGATAGATTCGCCCTTGCTGACGCTGATTACACACGTCACATGATCTCCTCGTCAGCCAATCAGTATTCAGCTGCACTCTTTCTGCTGGAGAGAGAAACAGAGGAGCATCTTTAAAACACAAGACATGCAGATCAGTGTCCGAAACAATGAGAATCAATGATAGACAGGCATACGTTACTCATTAACTGCTCCATTTTCAGAAGTGATTATATATCAAGTGTGTATATCAAGGAATGTCATACCTTTATTTTGTAATATTATTTTTTCATTCTTAAATATTAACTAATATATTTAATTATACACTTTAAAAATTGCTGGGTTGTCATAACACATTATTGAGTTGAATAGGGACAAACCCAATGTTGGGTTATTTTTTTAGGTCCCATTTTATATTAAGTGTCTTTAACTACTATGTATTTGCATCAAAAAATAAATACAGTGTACTTACTGTGTTCATAATGCATTTGAGAACACTTGTGGTGCTCTTGAGGTGGAATACAGGTAGGTTTAGGAACAGATTTGGTGGTATGGGGAGGTTTAAGGGTGAGTTAAGGTGTAAGTGATGGTAAACAGTGTATTTACAAATGTAATTACATAAATTAATTACAGATGTAATTACACACAGGTATTTAATAAAGCATAAGTACAATGTAAAAACATGTATTTACACAATAAGTACATTGTAATGAATTATCAATTTCGGTGTAAGTACATATTAGTTAAGGCCACTTAATATAAAGTGGGACCTTTTTTTATTATAAATTTATTCTGAATTTAATTTAAATAGCACTTTTAAGCCAAAGAGTGGGTTTGATTTGACCCAACTTCAGATTACAACAACCCAGCTTCTTTTAGAGTTTAATTGTTTATAATATTGTATATAAATCAACCGATGCAATTTAAGATTTCTCTTAGAAAACCTTATTCAGCGTGTTATTATTTCAGTTAATAAATAAATAATAATAATGTTAATTAATAAAAATGTCATAATTAAATTAAATAATTAAATTAAATATTCAATATTTAAAAAATAAGTGATATATCTTTAATAAAAGGAACTAAGCCGACAAGAAAATGAATGAATGAATGAATGAATGATGTATATCTGATATTTTTGGTAATTATTGTATTTAAATACTTCAATAAAAATTTAATGAATTAATTTTTTCATGAATTATATGAAGTTCTACATAATTATTTATGTCAATTACACAGTTATATGCTATAATAATAACATTATTCTCAACAATACATGTGTAATAGAAGTCGTGTTAATAAATAAAGTTATATTATACTAAATAATAAAGGTTATTTGTTGGTGTATGTATCATAAATGCATATTATTATTATTAATATTATTATTATTATTATTGTTAATATTATTATTATTATTATTATTATTATTATTCCGATGAAATGTACCAGTGAGAGCAAATCTGAATATGACAAGACGAGGTTGACATTTTCATCAAAGGCTCCAGCAAACAGAAGAAGGTGTAATTCTGAGCCCTGAACGTGTCTCTAAGGTTGATTTCCCAGCATGCAGTGCTGCGTATGATGAGTGTGCAGCTCATTTAGCTTGATTAGTTTGGCACAGGTTTCCTCAGTGTCCCGAGCAGCTGTTCTCTCTGCAGACCAAACCAGCCACCAGCCACATCTGACAAACTGTTGGACATTTCATTTAGGATTGTATCATACAAGACTAATCTGCTGTCATTTGACTTTTCATCAGAAGCAAAGTATGAAGATAGAGCTGCAACTCAAAGATTGCATATCATCTATCTATCTATCTATCTATCTATCTATCTATCTATCTATCTATCTATCTATCTATCTATCTATCTATCTATCTATCTATCTATCTATCTATCTATCTATCTATCTATCTATCTATCTATCATCTATCTGACTATACATCCATTTGTCCATATATCTGTCTGTCTGTCTGTCCGCTGTCTGTCTATCTGCACCATGTTGAGGTCACATGACCACATTACAAATCAATATCTAAATTTACAGTTGTTGTTTTGTCTGAATGTGAACATGGAGGGTCTGTTCAGTGTTGTGATATCAGCCTTTGTCCACCAGAGGGAATTGTTTACCTTTTTTTCCCCCTTTCACTCTTAATTCAGTTATGAAAAAAGATCAAAATCAAGATGGTAAAAATGATACCAATTCCCATCCTTCATTAAATTTTTTATTAGCATGCTAGCGTACTTGATTGTTTAACATGTAAATGGCAGAAGCATTTAATCAGATTTAGTTTACATTATTTTACAATAAGTATTTTAATTGATACAAATGATTTAAAATATTTGTATAATAATCATATTCTAATATAAATAATTTACTAACATTGAAAATATTATAAAATAATGGTAATATTAATATAGTTAAATAATAGTTGAGTATTATTGTGTGCAATTCTGTTATTATTTTTATTCATATTTAATTAAATTAACAATTAAATCAATTTCTTGATGAGTGTAATGTTTGCCCATGTTTAGAAATATTAGTCTAAAATCCTATTCATTATTATGTTTGTATTTATTTTGTGCTTGTTTAAATTGTAGTTTGCTTTTTAGTTTACTTCTTCCTTAAAACTAAATTGAAATGCAGTTTTCTATCAGACAGGGGGTGCAAAATAAAACAAAAACAATCAAGCGTTGAAAGATCCCAAATCAGAATATCATAAAGTCATTTGAAAACGACCACATACAGTAGCATGTCACATTTCATTCTAACACCAGGCTGTCTATAAAGTTCAACAAAGACTTGAACCTGAATCTGTTTTATCTTTCTGCATTGTAGCTTGGCTATCACATAAAGAACCATTTTATAGCGCAAATAATTATTTGGGGCTACAATGAACCATTTGTGAGTTGAAAAGGTTCCATGGCTGTTAAAGGTTCTTCAAAGAACCATATACACCAACAAAGATCCTTTTAAGCACCTTTATTTTTAAGAGTGTATGGTAATCTGAGTGTCAAATGCATAGGAACAGGTTGAGTAGCCTTGTGAAGGTGGCAGGCATGATTATCAGTAGGGCTGTGCGATTTGCGGAAAACATCTAATTGTGATTTATTTATTTATTTTATTTATTTTTGGACAGATATTGCAATTTCAATTTGATTTGCGATTTAATTTTGTAGTCAAGCTTTAGCTTAATATTCTGTATCGTAGCTTCTTAGTGCTAAAACGCAATGGGTGTTAGTTGAGAAAGGAACTGAAAAAATATTAACTAACTCAACTTCTGTTCAAATTTATTTATGAATATTCAGAAACTCTTGAGTAAACAGGAGTGATTTATGGCGTTAGTTATCTCCTGGTGCCTTTGTGGTGTTTTTTCATATGGGTGTAACAACTCTGAAATTGTACTTTGCTGTTGCTAGCTACTTGAGTGTCAGTAGCAATACTTTTAGTTGAATTTATAGCTAGCTAGAGCTGGGACCCAGGCATGTGATCCTCATACAGCCGCCTGTGGTGCTTTTTCAGATGCTGGTTGCTGTATTTCCTTGTGCTGTGGCAACACTTCTGCAAAAACTCCTCCAAATTACCTGTTTTTGTTAGGAGTCTGTGACTTTGAAACCAAAATATTCCCATATTACTGCCATGCTGTTTTTCTTGGATATGAAATTCCATAGTAAGACTGTCACACACAGATAGCAGCCACACATTTGCTCTTGATTGGGGGAAATTATATACTAAATATATATTTTATATCGCAGCCTCTTGGGATTAGTCAATTGCAACGTTTCAAATCACGATTACGATTCGATTCCGATTAATCGCACAGCCCTAGTTATCAGTTTAATCATGGTCCAATGGTAATTTACTGTAATTATGCTTTAAAGAGAGTTCATGGTATCTTATGCATCACCCATCGTACTCGTGTTTTAGCTGCTACCATCAGGACGTTGTTTTAGAGTTCCTATATGCAGGACAAGCAGATTTGTTCAGATCAAATCAAATCACTTTTATTGTCACATCATCAGCAGCACGTGTGCTATGATGAGTGAAAAGCTTAGGTGCTGGCTCCAGACAGTGCAAAATACAGACAGTGCAAATACAACGACAGTGCAAAATACAGACAGTGCTAAAATACAACATGCAACATACTCCCAAAGGGAAACAAAACAATGTACAATTGCAATGTTGACAGCAAAACGTTAATTCTTTTATAATGGTGGCAATTGGGTCATTAAATGAGTCCAGCGGGGAGGTAGATAGATCTGAAAAAATGATGTATTGTATGTTTTGTGATAATAATTTGGTAATGCATACATGGTACTGTGGGAATATAAATTTATATAATCTAATTTCAAATTAACAATAATCTACATATAACTGAAAAGTTATACTCATTGGTTTTTAATCATATAATTTCATTAACAGCCAGGTCATGAGGGACATTAAACCTTTGTCTCCCTGACCACTGCCTGAGCCAGAGTAATGCAAATGGTCTCAACGACTCTGCCTTTTGTCTTTAGTTGATCAAAGAACTCTTGTGGCCAGGAGCTGGGCAGGATTCTAACACCTATATGCTGGTTTGTCATGCTGACTCAAAGACTTAATTTGCATGCTTTTGTTTTGGGCTGTCTCCACCTACACATAACAATGTCTGTAAAAATATATATATCACTAGGACATGACAATGCTAGTTCATTGAGTTCTTCCGATGAGGCCACAGCGACGATTAAAGCGTTCTGCTTTCAAGACAACCGAGAAGTTCTCCCTGTTTTTTTGACTCATCTTAGAATTTCAAAACAGTTTTGGTGCCGTGTCACAACAGTACATACATTATGTTGTTTTTTCATACATTCGCCTGTGTTATGGCTCCTTTCTGCTATTTTAGTTTCCTTAAATGGGATAATAAAGTTTAGTCTGAGTGACCAACAACCCGGCAACCACCCAAAACTTCAAAGTGACTCAAAAAATAATCCCCACACATCACATTTCAGAAGACATCACTCATATTTACAGAGTGTTTTAGCATGATGCCAGTGAGGGATCCTGCATGTGTGATGAGATCAGTGTCCAGATGAGGGCAGTATGGAGCTGATCTGATCATCTGATGGTGATTTGCGTTTCATTCACTAACCACACACTCTCTCTGTGTTTCTCTTTTTCATGTCCACCTCCATCGCTCCGCCATCTGAGCAGGTAAGTCTCTCCATCTTTTCTATAACCTATGCATGATATGAATGAACGTGTCAACATGACAGCACCCAGATGTGTTCATACAGAGGTGTTTGGATCATTAGGATTGCTTTAAAAGCACATCTGGATGTTGTTGTGAACGCTGTGCTTCTCAACACCTCAGTTTTATGAGCTGTGACCGGGGTTTGGTGATGCTTTTTCTGCTCGTGTGGGTAGAAACTGCTTGAACTCTTGCAGGATTTGGGTGCAGTTCTGATTTTGAATTTATTATCTCTTCATATCTGATGTGTACTTTCCATGAATTTGCATAAAAAACAGCAGGTTTTGCATTTTAATATTGTAATTGCACTCTAAAAGGATGATCTCTCACCCTCTTTGTTGAAAAACATAACACTTTTAGTCTTTTTTAAATATAAACGCTACATATTTAGCTGTTTTTCTATATTTAAACACTCATAGAAACCCAGAAATTTGTAGAAATACTTTAAAACCTAGAAACCTAGATTTTTATTATTAAATTATACAAATATGTATAATAAGGATATATAAATACACACATATAAGGATTTTTTTGTGTATTTTATGTATGTTTTTATTTCTATATATACACAGTATTGAAACACAGTGAGTACACATACATTATGTACATACAAACTTTATCATGATTAATCATTCGACAGCCATGCTAGAAATTTCTGAAGACAATAGGTGGCTTTATTTTTATGGCCAGGTTTCTGGTTTTCCTCAAATATTTCATCAGCTGGATTTTGTTCTTCTGAAAGGCTTGTAAATAGTCGAAAAACATGCCTGGGAGGAGAGATTATGTTCATTTTGTGAGAGAATTATTGTTATTGAGTCACTCTCTATTGTTAAATCCACTCTTCTGAGTTGGTTATCTAATGATTTAACCATTGCAAATGAAAGGAATCATCACTGTGGTAGTTAATAGCGTGTAAAGTTGATTCTTATTTGTGAATCTAAATGATTATTTGGTCTGAATCAGAACGGTTGTAAAAATCCTGCAATCAACATAAACAGAAATTCACAGTTAAAAATACATTGCTCAAAATCCTTACAACAACAAAGTTTCACTTCATAAGCGAATCATTCTGAAGCAGGAAGATTAATCGTATTTGATTAGTTTACCTGTTCTGAATCAATATAAGTGTCAGAAATCCTTGTCCGATTATAACAACTGGTTTATTTTCATGAATCTGAATGATTCATTAGCGAATCAGTCTGAATCAGAGGATTTTATCACATTTTCGAATTCATACTGATTCGCTACTGATTCATTCCAATTTATTAAAAAGAAAGTCAAGATAAAAGAAATGTCAAGGTAGAGATGTTGGTTCTTTTTAATGAATCTGAATGAATCAGTAGCGAATCAGTCTGATTCAGAGTATTTGTTAAAAATGATTAGTCAATTAATCAAAATAAATATATAAACATTAATTTAATAAGAAATTAATCAGTAGAGAAATAACGAATCTGAATAAATTAGTAGCGAATCAGTCGGAATCAGAGAATTTGTTAAAATTATTAGTCAAGTAATTATAAAATAAATATAAACGTCATGATAAAGAAATGAACATGGAGAAGTTGGTTATTTTTAATGAATCTGAATGAATCAGTAGTGAATCAGTCAGAATCAGAGGATTTGTTTAAAATGACTGTTCAATGAATCAAAATAAATATATGAGCATCAACTTAAGAAATTAATCAGTAGAGAAATAACGAATCTGAATGAATCAGTAGTGAATCAGTCGGAATTAGACGATTTGTTAAATTATTAGTCAAGTAATTATAAAATAAATATAAACCTTATAATAAAGAAATGAACATGGAGAAGTTTGTTTCTTTTCAGTAAATCTGAATGAATCAGTAGTGAATCATTCTGAATCAAAGGATTTGTTAAAAATGACTAGTCAATGAATCAAAATAAATATATAAACATCTACTTAATAAGAAATTAATCAGAGAAATAACGAATCTGAATGATTCAGTAGCGAATCAGTCGAAATCAGACGATTTGTTATTAGTCAGGTAATTATAAAATAAATAGAAACGTCATAATAAAAAAGAAATGAACATGGAGAAGTTGGGTCTTTTTAATGAATCTGAATGAATCAGTAGCGAATCAGTCTGAATCGCAGGATTTGTTTAAAATTATTAGTCAATCAATCAAAATAAATATGTAAACATCAATTTAATAAGAAATTAATCAGTAGAGAAATAACAAATCTGAATGAATCAGTAGCGAATCAGTAGCGAATTTAACAAAGAGGATTTGTTAAAAATTATTAGTCAAGTAATTATAAAATAAATATAAACGTCATGATAAAAAAAATGAACATTGAGAAGTTGGTCCTTTTTAATGAATCTGAATGAATCAGTAGCGAATCAGTCTGAATCAGAGAATATGTTCAATTATTAGTTAAAACTTATTAGTCAGCTAATTAAAAAATAAATAGAAACATCAAGGTAGAGGAGTTTTTTTTTTGAACGAATCTGAATGAATCAGTAGCGAATCAGTCTAAATCATTACACTCATTCATTCAATCATTAAATTACAAATCCTCATCCAGTGATCTGAAATTAACATAAAAGCCTCAATGAATGAATGTTGTAAGCTCATAAATGTTTTTATTTTAAATGAATCTGAATTATTGTTAATATTATCAATGAATCAGTCTGAAATATTCATGTCACATTGCGCACTGTGAATTAAGCTGTGTTATTATCGACTAATATTTACTTCCATCCTTCACTTGTTTGGTAATTTTGCATTGCCACCATTACTGCTGTGCTGTCAACCTTGATATAATTCGCAAAAAAATTAATTATATGTATGTATGCATGTATTTATTTTTTTTGTAATATAATTAATATGGCAATGCAACCAGTCCCATAAGTGACCTCAGGTTTAGATGGATGTGAGGTGAATCAGGACTCTGCAGTGATGGAGAGTGTTTGTTGTGTAATCCTGTCTGAAGGCAGCTGAAAGATGTGTGTGTTTGTGTGAGTGTGTGTGCGAGATTGAGGCTCCAGAGACTCTGCCTGGAGTTCAAACAGGAGTAAAGGACATGAAAGGCATTCAGAGGTGAGCGTGAGGGATTTGTGGCTTTTAAATAGTAGATTTGGTGAAGTAAAAGAGTTCGTTTGCTCTAGCAGGCTGACGGGAGCATCTGTAATGGAGCAGACGTGCTCATGATGTTTGTTGACGTCGTCGGTGGGCTCTGGAACTTGGCAGTATAGCTGATAATTGAGTTTGTAAAGTAGCACTTTTGTAATTTTTGTATTTTTTTCTAAGTAGCGCTGGCCGTGTTGAGGGGAATTACCATAATTACCGGGTGACAGCTCTGAGATTTCACAATCCATGTGGTCTGGATTGCTTTTGTTTCTATGGCAACACTTTTATAATGGCTTTAAAATGACTTGGTTGTTGATCAGCGATGTAATATATCAGTGTTAAAGCCACAGCACTCACAGGCATTTTAAACGACCTCCATATACTGTAGCAAAATAACTTTGTGTATAATTTGTGTTATTCATTCATTCATTCACTTTTCGGCTTATTCCCTTTAACTTGTGTTATAAAAGATGCAAATATTAAAATAAACGGTTATTAAAAGTTACGAGTTTGTGGATTAGTGCACTTTCTAACAATCATATTAGTTTCCTATTAAAAATATTTTTAAATATGAATTTATATATGAGTTGTCATTGAATTGAATTATTACTTTGTATTAGTTTGTGTTATAAAAGATGCAAATGTTAAATTAAACTGTCGATATTAAAAGTCATGAGAGTTTATAAATGAGTGTACTTTCTAATCATTTTTATTACTTTTGATAAAAATAATGTTATTAAATATGCATTTATATGTGAATTAGGATTCTAGGCTAGTTCTCATTTCTGTGTGGAGTGTGCATGTTCTCCCCGTGTTGGTGTAGGTTTGCTCTGGGTGCTCCGGTTTCCCCCACAGTCCAAAGATATGCACTATAGGTGAATTGAATACACTAAACTGTCCGTAGTGTATGAGTGTATGTGTGAATGAGTGTTTATGGATGTTTCCCAGTACTGGGTTGCAGCTTGAATGGCATTCACTGTGTAAAACATATGCTGGATTAGTTGGCGGTTCATTCCGCTGTGGCTACCTCTGATAAATAGGAAAATAAATGAATGTGAATTAAGATAATTATATTAAACTGTATAATGTAGTTTACTATTAATATTATTATTATTATCTATGCGGTTTATTAATTTTAAATTGCAGTATTTTCTTAAGGATGTATTATACATACTGAGGTATTATACTTTTAACACACAAGTGTCAGTAAAATTATTTTTACAAATGTACTAATGAAATAACTAATTACATCATTCTACTATATAGAAACGTGTTCACTCTG
>CAIGQQ010002477.1:12231214-12261524 GCA_903798035.1 Danio albolineatus
AATGAGTCGTTCACTGAAAATAAATTGTTTAACTCGTGAATGAATTAG
Organism: Danio albolineatus; assembly: GCA_903798035.1. Lineage (NCBI taxonomy): Eukaryota > Metazoa > Chordata > Actinopteri > Cypriniformes > Danionidae > Danio > Danio albolineatus. The sequence goes on from CAIGQQ010002477.1 coordinate 12,231,263, forward strand.
CATTGCAAACCACTTGAATAACTGGTTCAAAAGACTCACTGATAAAGAATCAGTTGCTGCATTACTGAATGAACCTGTGTTGCTAAAATTAAATGATGATTTGAAGTGGTGATTCAGTATTCACTCATAAAGGCCTAGTGGTACAAAGATTTAACTTACCACTACTAATGCATGTATATAGCTTTAATTAAACTAATTTTATACTGAGTTATCAGTATTTTTAAAGATTGGATGCTTAGGCCACAGTAGACATCAAGAATGCTCAAACAGGACCATGCCCTACTTATGTAAACAATGTTTTTCAGTGTATATTTTTTGCTCTGTTTATAAATGCTACATCACCACTTATACCAGGCTGACATGGAGATGTGCGTTTCTTTTTGCAAGGGCTCAGTAATTGGTGTCATGCTGACAAATTCGGTAATGCAACAGGATCAATGTGATGCATCAATAATTCATAATTCCTTCTAAGCCGTGATTGATGAAAGTCTGACAGACAACATGCACTTATTTTGTCACCCCTTTTTACGCCGTTGGGTATCAGTGTCGCTTGGTGCACATCACAGGTAGTCGGCAATGTTGAGATTGGTTTCGCAGGCTTGATCTCCGTCTTGTCCCCACTTTGCGAGGCTTTTCCATCTCGACGCCTTTCATCTCGCAACTAGTTGAGGCATCTTATCAGCAGCTCTGGCGAGACGCCCTTCGCCAATCTGTCTCTCTAATCTCTCCGGCCTCTGTCGTATCATCAGCTCACTCCCTCCACGAAAACCCTTTGGATTTTTCTGCCCTTCTTTTCCCAAATTACTAGGAAAGCACAAACAGAAGCTGGTGATTTCCCTGTGTTTAATCTGTGTTGAAAACGATTGCTTAGACACACTTAAAAAAAATAACGTTTGTTCAAATTACTTGTAGAAAATGAGTTGTTTTATGTTCAATCGACTTAAATTTGTAAAAGTTACCTTACTTCATCTTGTCCCAACACAACTCGATTACATTACACTGTAAAAATAGCTGGGTTTGACACTATTCCTTCATGTTGTCCCAACATAAATCAAGTTCACTTGGATTGAAGTGGATTGAGCATAAAACAATTAAGTTGTCCTAAAAATATCTCAGGAATTGTGATGTTTCAGCACATTTTGAGTAAGTTGTTTGAACAAGCAGCAAGAAATCTTTCTTTTAGCGTGTAGAAATGATTTATGGTGCATTGTTGAAGTGACTCAACATGCATCATTGTTTTTTTTCTGTGAATGAATCACTTCATCTGAATATAAATCAACCATTGAACAAATTATAATGACTCTCAGTCATAAATGAATCAGTTTTGAGGAACAAATCAGTGGAGTGAATTATTCAAATGAGTCATTTAAACAATAACTTGTGCCGTTCCTGAATGATTCAGTGTTGTTGAACAAATCAAATGACGTGTATCACTAATTCAGATGACTCACTTGTGAAGACTTATGGTATGAAAGTTTACTAGCATCAACACTAACACACAGAGGTATTCATTTTAAAGTAATAAATCAAAACATCACAACAATACAATGCAACATATTATAATTTTAAATTTAATCGTAAGTGTTTTAAACAATAACTTATTTAGAGCACAAATGTAGATGTCACATTTTTAAAACATCTCGCCCAATGTATATATCAAGGTTGCTCTTTTGCAACATGTCTTTTGCAAATCATGTTAAGATATTAGCATTGCTGCATATTAAATCTTTATTCCCCACTTTACACTTCATTTGATTGCACTGTGTAGATGCATGGAGGTGTTTTATGAGCAATTTACACTGTTTTCACAGCCGAACTCACCCTGAGGGGGCTTATAAACTACGTCTATCCATCGAAGAAAGAAAATCCATGCTAAAGTGCAGGCACTTATGCTTCAGACATGTCCGGCATAGACAATCAAGCCTGAAAGAATCCATCAACCCCGTGGCCGCCAACTGTCTGACCGCTCCAGAGTTTAGGATTAAGACATGTTTTTTCAAAACTAATTAAACCACCAGCTTCTGTTTGTGCTTTCCTAGTAATTTGGGCAAAGAAGCACAGACAAACTCTGTTCATGAACAAAACACTATATACAGTATATGTAGGCATTCACTAGCTGATTTGTTTTCGACAAGTCGTTCATGACCGAGACACATAACTTTTATAAATGAGTCATTGAATCATTTACTAAACTCACTCATTCAAATGATTCCACTGCAAAAAACAAACAAAAAATGCTTGGTTTGACACAATTCCTTCATGTCTTCTGAACACAAACCAATTAAGTTAGTAGTTTTTACAAATTAGAGTGGATTGAACATAAAACAATTAATATTCATTCTCTAGCTGATTCGTTTTCGCCAGTTTATTCATGGCCAAGACTCATAACTTTTATAAATGAGTCATTGAATCATTTATACAACTGATTCATACAGGACTAAATGATTCCACCTATACACTGAAATATAAATAAATAAAATGCTGGGTTTGACACAATTCCTTCATGTTGTCTGAAGACAGACCGATTAATTTAAGTGTTTTTTACAAATTAGAATGGATTGAACATAAAACAATTAATAGTCATTCACTAGCTGATTCGTTTTTTGCCAGTTCATTCATGGCAAAGACTCATAACTTTTGTAAATGAGTCATTGAATCATTTACACAACTGATTCATTCAGGACTAAATGATTCCACCTACAGTATACACTGAAATATAAATAAATAAATATATAAAATGCTGGGTTGGACACAATTCCTTCATGTTGTCTGAACACAGACCGATTAAGTTAATTGTATTTACAAATTTAAGTGGATTGAACATAAAACAACTAATAGTCATTCACTAGCTGATTCGTTTTTGCCAGTTTATTCATGGCCAAGACTCATAACCTTTATAAATGAGTCATTGAATCATTTACACAAGTGATTCATTCAGGACTAAATGATTCCACCTATACACTGAAATATAAATGAATAAAATGCTGGGTTGGACACAATTCCTTCATGTTGTCTAAACACAGACCGATTAATTTAAGTGTTTTTTTACATATTAGAATGGATTGAATGTAAAACAACTAATAGTCATTCACTAGCTGATTCGTTTTTGCCAGTTCATTCATGGCCAAGACTCATAACTTTTGTAAATGAGTCATTGAATCATTTAAACAACTGATTCATTCAGGACTAAATAGTTTCACCTATACACTGAAATATAAATTAATAAATAAATAAATAAATAAGTATATAAATAAATAAATAAATAAATAAATAAATAAATAAATAAATAAATAAATAAATAAATAAATAAATAAATAAAAAATGCTGGGTTTGACACAATTCCTTCATGTTGTCTGAACACAAGCCGATAAAGTTAATTGTTTTTACAAATTTAAGTGGATTGAACACAAAACAATTACTGAAGGATTGTGTTTATTCAGCTCATTTCAAATAAGTAGTTTGAACAAGCAGCATCAATAATCTTTTAAATGTACACCTCAAGCATGTGCATTGAACTCCGAGTCATTATAACACCACATGCTCCACTTCTTTGTCCAATTAGGATTTATGTACCTTGCAGCTCTCCGAGCGTTCATTCATCTAATCCCATCCAATCTGTAAAGCAGAAAATCCACGCAGTCGACCCTCCATGACTGAATCCAGCAGAGCCGCAGCCAATCAGCTTACGATTACACACTCCAGACCCTTGAGCGACAAAACCCGAGTCCTATCCTGCAGATTGTGCATGTATTTCTGCTTTGTCTTAATGGACGGGTCATGCTAATGGTTTATGACCCTGCAAGAACGACTTGCATAATAGCACTTCTTGATACAGCGGCAGACCTTGACGTGTGTATGACAGCTTTGTGTACCAGCGCACAATTGATAGTTTTCAGTCACGTGACCTGTGCAGATGCTGATGGGCAAAAAACAACGAGCCATGCCAATGGCAGCTACACTGGCATCTCTATAGAAATGCAGCATAAGCTGTTTCAAGCTATGAATATTTGGATCACATATCATTCATTCATTCATTTTCCTTCAGCTTAGTCTCTGATTTATCAGAAGTCACCACAGTGGAATGAACTGCCAACCTTTCCAACATATGTTTTACTTTTTAGTCGCAACCCAGTATTTGGAAACACCAATACACACTCATACACTATGGGCAATTTAGTTTACCCAATTCACTTATACTGCATGTGTTTGGGCTGTGGGGGAAACCGGAGCACAACCACCAACACGGGGAGAACATGCAAACTCCAGAAATGGCCAAAAATTATCTATGTTTTTTTTTTTTTTTTGGCTTAAGAAAAGAGAAATCACTCAGCCCATGGTCAATGGTAGACGTTGATGGTGACGACACGTGAAAACATTTTTTTTGCGGCACGCAGCACAATGCCCCGCTCATGGCAGTCAGCAGAACGCAATTATACTGTGCAGATAAGCTCTGAAAGTCCATCACACCGCGTGGCCTCATTCTTTCACATCCCGGGCCTTTTCCGACCCTGCGAGCGAGGTCTTTCAGAGTCAATGCTCATGAGTTACTGCTGGGGTAATAGAGGAGGAGCTGTCAATAACACAATCTAACACATGACACCACTGTCCTCAAACACACACACACATAGTCACACATGTGGCCTAGATATTCAAAATGAGAAGGGAAAAGTGCCTCGGTAGAGTTTTTTTGATTAGTATTTCATACTATTCTTTTCTAGGTCTATCTAATCAAAGGTTTAGTCCCAGAGTGACCCGAAGCTGTCGGATATCAGATTTTAAAACACTTGTGTGTAAAGAAAACAATCCAGTAATGTCAGTTTAGTCAGTATATAGTTATATTTCTATGTATATTATATATTTATTTTATTGTTATGTTATTTAGTACTTATGTCAAGTATGCAGTTGTGTGAAAAAGTTTGCACCCCCATACACTCAAATTATTTGTGCTGCTTGTTCAAGTGCAAGTACTAAACATCTCATGATGATGATCTGACTAAACAGCAGCTGTTTTCAAGCGGTGCTTAATGTTCATTCTCATACAAGTGTCTGTTTTTAAGAAATAAATCATGGCATTAATCACACAAAAAAACAATAGCTTGAAGCCAAGAAATCATCAAGATTCATCCAGCTAGAGCATCGCTTTGCACTAGCTTTATGCAGGTTTATGTACATTTCAATGTCACCGTACAACAGAGAAGATGTTTTCATTGCAAAACACTGCAGTTAAACACTTTAAATCTCTGCATCATCAAGTGTTCGGAGATTAAGTGACTAAAATCTGAACTTTTGTTCCCAATTTGAAATAAAAATAGTGTCGTTTAGGGTGCACTCCAAATACGAACAGTGCCCGGGCACATTTCCCGGTTTATTTGACTAGTGTGAGTGCTGAACGTACGGTTGTAGTTTTGATGCAGTACGCTTGTAGTGTGAGTGCAAAGCATGCCTGAGCGCAAAACTGAAGACGTGACGTCACTTTTAAGGGGCTGTTTCATATGGATTTATTAATCATTCTTACTTTTTAATGAGCAGGAACTCTTATAGCAGGTCCAAACTCGGTCCTGGAGGGCTGGTGTCCTGGAGAGTTTAGCTCCAACCTTAATCAAACACACCTGAAACAGCTAATCAAGCTCTTATTGGTTATACTAGAAACTTCAGGCAGGTGTGTTGAAGCAAGTTGGAGCTAAATTCAGCAGGACACCGGCCCTCCAGCACTTAGTTTGGATGCAAACTCCCTGCTGCACGACAGCTGCACCTTCAGCAAACCTCCTAATATGTGCTGCACACGGAATTTTATGATAATTTATTAGGGTCAAAAGCAAAATATTTGACTGCATGTCACTGCATTCCAAATGACTAAAAATAATACAAAACGATATAACTAAAGCAAAGTCCACTGGGCTGAGCGAGAGCGCTTCTCTTGGCATCAACGATGACGTAAGCGTGCTCTGACTCTGAAGGTAAAATGCAGTGTGAGTGCAGGGAGAGAGAAGGGGGACAAGTGCACTTGGGCACGGTTTAAGGCAGTGGTGCTCAACCCTGCTCCTGGAGATCTACCTTCCTGCTGAGTTCAGCTCCAACCCTGATCAAACACACCTGAACCAATTAATCAGGACCTAAACAGCACTGGATAATTACAGGCAGGTGTGTTTGAAAAGGGTTGCAAGTGAAGTCTACAGGATGGTAGATCTGCAGGAGCAGAGTTGGTCAAGCCTGTCTTGTGTGAGTACGCCCTTAGAGCTTGTTGTAGATGCCATGCTTTCAGACATGTTTATATTCGTTTTAGACAAAGCAATAATGATAATTACACCCTAATCAATAAACCAATCAATCAACCAACCAATCAATAAACAAAATAAATAGTTATTCCCAACAGCTGACTAGTGTTTAAAAATGTTCTAAATGACATCATCTGTGTTCGGAATATGGAAGACGTTTATTCTTCGGAATATAGAACACCCTACGGAATTCCAGTGTTTTAAAATGATGACATAACATTATCAGATAAATCGGATGTCCTGGTTATGCAAGTCTTCAAATTTTGGAAATAAAACTTCAAATGAACAACAACGTTAAGAATTAACAATAATACAAACACAGCAGCACATCTACAGCTGAAGAAGAAGAAGAAGAAAACATCAAGCTGCTCAATAGTCAAAGTCCAGAGCTCATCCTGACTGAAGTGCAGAAACTCTAAAACTCCTCCAGACGAACTCATCCAGAAAACGAGGATATTATTTTATTACTGCTAAATGTGCATCTACAGGCTTCTGAATCAAAAACCACTCATAGCTTTTGTTGTTTTATCTTACAAAGTTTAAGACCTGCTAAAGAGACCATGAAGTTTTTTTAGTATGTTCTGATAAAGAAAACCATGAAACTTAATATGGGGTAGGGGGACTAAACTTTTTCACACAACAGTAAACATAAAGCATATTACTATATACTGCCTAAACCAACAATTATTGGAGCGTTTTCATTACACACAGTGTTTGGATATAATAATAAGATATCCAACAGCTCCAGCTTTTGAGATGTCATGCGATGTTGTTCATCTGAGGTTTTATCTTACACAATCTCATTTGAATTTAAAGCGACAGTCTCCAAAATTGTCACAATTTGGATGAAAGCCTAAAATGAGCAGTTTAAATGAGTTATAAAACATTAATTGTGTGGTATTTTGAGCTGAAACTTCACAGATTTTGTAAAAGGGTGCTTAATAGGTTCACTAAAACATATTAGATATACCAAATTTACTTGACAAAACCCAGGCCTTTCTCCAGCTCTCAAAGAGAGATATGCATTTGCTTTTTTTCTAGATATATAACTTTCTATGCATGGTGTGTTATGGGATATATGTCTTCAAGAGCTCATAAGATCTCTAAAGCAGTCCGTCTAAAATAAATAAATAAAAAAAGACCTTGCACAGCAGGCGAAGCGCTCATATAAAGTTTGTGTAGAAACCCTCCAGTTATTTTAACAGCCAAAACTAGCACAGTAGTAAGTGAATTTCCAGTCGGGCGCTAAAGACTGTTACCTAACTAAATGGTTATTGCACTTTTCCCTGTGGAAATGTGCTCTCAAAATAATCATAATGGATGTGAGCAGTCATGCTGAAACCATTCGTCAAACCTTTTGTGCTCTCAGACTAATATATATTTATAGACGCATGATTGGAGTCTGTTGCTTACAGATGTCTGAGAGGAAATGACATATTTGGTGGCTAATTCATTATTTAAATATTCGTCCTGCTCACAACATGCAAATGAAGTCCATTAGCGAGCAATCAAAAAGACGGTGATTGACACCCTGAACTGGAGGATTTCGTCTGGTTTTAATTATCGAGTGTGAATGTGGTCCGATGGTGGAAAAAAGTTGACACAAAAGCGTAATTATGGTCGTGTCATAACCGTGTTTTATGTTTCCGGTGCTAATTGATCATTAGTTTTGCTCTGAGAGTGAATCTGTGACTGAGAGATGCATTATTTTTAACATTTCTGCTCAGTGTTAGTCTGTGTTGATGATAATGATTGATTAAAATATACCTTAATAATATTTTAGAAACGTTTTGACACTTTTTTTAATTGTGAATTAGTCTGACATCTGGGTGTGTTCCTTAAATGGTTGCAAATGTGACCAAAAAAAAGGGTTTTGGCAATAATTTATCATGTTTATCGTTATCGATTACTGTTCAGTATGAGTCACATTGTCAGATTCGAGAACAAGTGACTCGTGTGAACCGATTCGTTTGAATCAACTCTGCATTGTAGTTCTGCATGGTAATAAACGTGATTATTATTATTTTTTTATTTTTATTTTTTTCATTTTATTTTTATTTTTATTATTTTTTTATTTTTTATTTTATTATTTTTTAAATGTAATTTTATTTTATTATTTGTTTATTTATGTATTTATTTATTTATTTATTTATTTTACTTTACTTCTTCACTTCTTCACTTCACTTCATTTCACTCGTCCAGGAGCACTTATTCATTTTGAAAATAATTGTTTATTCCTGCAAATTAATATGTTATTTTTGTAAAATTTTTGCTAAGTTTTAACTAAAGTTAAAGTTTGTTAGTTTTATTTTGTGTTGAGTTGCAGCAGAGGTGAAGATCCAAATCCAGTTTATTAAGAGAATCGTCAGGCAGGCAAAGGTCAAAACAAGGACAGACAGGAGCATGCAGATAATCCAAAAGTGTAGTCAGAGTATATGCAAATGGTCTGGGTAGGCAGCAATACATCATAAAACAATAACAATTTTATTAATTATTAACTTTCAGTAGTTTTCAGTAACTTGTTAGTTTCATTTAATTTGAATCACTTATTTTCTATGAAATATTTCTTTAATTTCAGGTAATGAAGCTTTTATAACTGATAACTGATAACTAATTTTTTTGTTTTTATCTGTTTATCTTTTTTATTCTTTGTTTTTATGTTCTTATATAATTGTTTCTTTTATTCCTGTTTATGTAAATCACTTTGATTTGCCACTGTGTAAGAAATGTGCTATAGAAATGAACTTGCCTTGATTTACTAAAAGAGTAATTGATTGAGTAATTAATTGATTTATTTTTTTTACTGTAGAAAAGAGTGCATATTAATTCTCAAAATGAATAATTAATTTGTCTAATTATTATTTTATTTTAGTAACTTTCATTAAACTGTTCAGATATTGTTAGTTTCATATGTTATTATTTCTATTATGCTACTTTTCATTTAATAAGAGTAACTTTCAGTAAAGTGTTCATGAGTTTGTTACTTTAGTTTCAGTTTCCACATATTATGCAATATGTATTTGATATTATTAAAATAAAATAATGGGTTTTTTAAACAACAGTTTGAGGGTGCACTCACACTAGACGGTCTGAACCGTGCCCAACTGCATTTCCTGATTCACTTGACAAGTGTGAGTGCTTAGAATCGGGTCTCATCCACAAAGAGATGTGCCAGAGCGCTGTTCAGTTGGACTTTAGCACTGTACGCTTGTAGTGTGAGTGCAAAGTGCGCCTGATTGTGAAATTGAAGACACAAGGTCACATTTAAGGGACTGTTTCATATGGATTTGTTAATCATTCTTACTGTTCAACGAACACAAACTGTTATAGTTTATTAAAGATGCTGCATGAGGACTTTTATGATCATTTATAAGCGTCAAAGCTTGTGAATCTGTTTGGCAAAATATTTGACTGCGTGATATTGCATATCAAATGACATGAAATAATATAAAACGACATAAAGCAATGTCCGCTGTGCTGAGCAAGAGCACTTCTCTTCTGTTAAACTGAACAGTCACATCGATGACGTAAGCGTGCTCCGGCTCGGAAGGTAAAATGCAGTGTGAGTGAAAGCCGAGGGTGAGAGGGGGGTTCAAGGCAACTGTACCTTGTGTGAGCATGCCCTTAGTCTTAGGTTGCAGCTGTGCAAAGTATTGTGTATATGTACATGTAGTAAGCATATATTGAATCCTCCATTGAATGTTGAGATATTCCGAGAGTGGTAAAGCTAGTGAACGTGAGCTGAATGTGTAGCGTTTGGTTTGTGGAGATGAGATGAGGGTTTAGCGTGGGTGTAGAGGAGAGAAGAGGCAGTGAAGGAGACCGTCCTCCCACACACACACACACATACACATCACTGCAGGACACACAGATCGCAGCGGGACACACACATCAGCCGATGCACACAACGCCAACACAACCAGAGCGCTGCATGCTATGAGATATGAAATGGTGGTACATTTTAACATCAAAATATTGCACTAAAATCTGATTGAGATGTTTCAATATATTTAAAGTCTGGCAGTATTGCTTGCTTTCAAGTAATAGTTTAATACAAACACATGCAACTGCAATATAGTTTTGTGATAAAATTATTATTATTATTTTTTTTATTAGTAATAGTAGTAGTTGTAGTGGTAGTACTCGCCATCGTCGTGGTAGTGGTACTATTAGTAGTCTTAGTAGTAGTCTTACTGCTAGTAGTAGTAGTCGTAATAGTTGGACTAGTAATAGTACTAGTAGTAGTACTGGACTAGTAGTTGTCGTCATCATAGTAGTAGTCGTAGTAGTTTTAGTAGTACTATTAGTAGTCGTTGTCATAGTAGTAGTCGATAGTTGTAGATACTACTACTACCACTAATAATAATAGTAGTTGTAGTCGTCGTAGTAGTAGTAGTAGTTGTTGTCGTCATAGTAGTAGTAATGGTAGTATTAGTAGTCGTCGTAGTAGTCGATAGTTGTAGATACTACTACTACCACTAATAATAATAGTAGTAGAAGTCGTTGTTGTCATAGTAGTAGTAATGGTAGTATTAGTAGTCGTTGTAGTAGTCGTCGTGGTAGTCATCGTTGTTGTAGTAGTTGTCGTCGTAGTAGTAGTCATCGTTGTTGTCCTAATTGTCATAGTCATAATAGTTTTGTTATTATTATCATTATTTAAATATTTATGTGTGTAGCAAAAGAAATGTTGCTTTCATTGAATAAAAAGATTATAACCTAATTGTTTTACATTTTAATATAATCGTTTATATATATTTGTGTAGAGAAATAGAATAAATAAGAAATCAAATGTTTGAACCTATAATGAAATATTATTGTTGTTGTTTTGATTGTTTGATAAACTTTTTCAAACGTATTTGTTTTTATGTTTTTTTTTTATTTAATTTTTTGTTTGTTTAGTTATTTTTATAAAACTATTGCTTCGTTACATATTTATCAAGTATTTTATCATTATTATTTATCTTTTATGTTCTAATGGGTTGAGAAAATATGTAACTATTATTATTATTATTATTATTTTTATTATTATTATTAATACATTTTATCAATGCAAATTTTGCCTGTATTATGTCACTTCTAATTGGAAATTCTTAAGCCTGTTTCACACCGCAAGCGGCGCGTGAGCAGAGCGTGAGCAGCGCGTGTTTTTTTCGGTGTCCATGTTAACAGATTAGAGCTTTCATACCGCAAGCAGAAGCAGCGCGTCAGCGCGAGGCGTGAGCGTCGCTGAAGCAGCAGTGCCGCGATAGTTTTGGCGCTGGGTCTATTTTTGACGCGCTGCTCACGCTCAATTAAAGTGACAGTCCATCGATAATGGCTTAAACACATTGAATGACGGTAAAACGTAGCAATTTTACCCAATAAATTAATTAATTAATTTATTTATTGGGTAAAATAAATAAATAAATTAATTTACTAGCTAATAACTAAACTGTCATTTTCAATTTACTATAACCTTCTATGTGAAGCTGCTTTGACACAATCTATATTGTAAAAGCGCTATACAAATAAAGGTGAATTGAATTGAATTGAATTGAATAAATGCATCAATAATATTCACTGATTTAAATATGGTCAATAAAATGAACTTAAACGATTAAAAACTGCAACAAATATTTATTTAGGCCCGAACTACAAAAATAAATGTAAAAGCAACTTTAGTATCAGCTTTGCTTAAGAGGGATAGGGGGGAGAGGAAATAGAAGAGGCCGATCTAAGACAGGTATTTACGGGGCTTGTAGTCCATGACGAAGTGTATTGTGGGTAGTGTAGTTCGACACCCATGCTTGGATGATGTGAGATGAGCTCGCTGCGAGTTAAAGCATAGGAGAAACGATTTATTCAGCTTTGTTTCATGTTCACTCAAGTTCTTCCAACCGGGAGCTGTATGCACTGAACCTGACAACACGAACGGAAGTAAAAGAAGGGCATGCAGTGATTACTTTTGTCCGTCTCATCCTTTGTACAAGCATGAATTAACGAGCTGCTGGACATCGCTGAAGCGAAGAAAGTAACACTAGTTTGGTCATGTATAAATATCATTATAACTATATTGTATAAATATTATTATAACTATACGCCTACAACATCCTGACAATCAAAAAAAAAATGACATGATATCACAGTCTTCTGAGTGCACTAGACATGAATGACATTTCTCCTAGCGTGAGAAGCATACAGTACTGTAATATAATTATAAAATATATACTGTGTATAATTTATAAAATAAAGACTTGCAAGTTAAGAAAACAGAATGAAGTTGCCGCGGGCCTTGGTGCAGATGAAAAGTTTAAAAAGTGTATTCATATATAGAGATAGATGGATAACTAGATAGAATAGACAGCTGATCTGTGTTGCTGCTGTGCTGCTGCAGGCGTTAGAGTATAAGCTATGAGTGATAAGCTTGAATTCTGTCATTTATTAAAATGTAATTTTATATCAGTGTATACTATATTATACATTAATATGTCAATGAAAAATAAGTAATAATTATAAAGCCTAAGAATTGGCTCTAAATATGGCCGGATGCCTGTCCTGCAGCCGCTGGCGCTTTATTACTTTAGCATGCAGTGGAAGCACAGTAGGAAAATATAATAACAGATCAGTGCGTATGACTTTTCAACTTTCACTGGTTTCAATATTAAACTCTGCCAAACCCCTGTCTCCAGCAAAGACGACGTCTCGACAGCTTCAGCCCGACCGAAGGGGAAAAATAACAGGGTTTACAAGAGCGTGGCTTGTAATGTAATATCCATCCATTTCCTCACAATTTCCAGCATAAGTCGAAAGGATTGCAGGACTGAAATGTTGCGTTTAGGTTTCTGCTTCTTTTTAAAACATTTGTTTTATTACATTTCTGACTTCTTGACTTAAATATATACATAAATATATAAGAATATGACGTTTGATATTTAGCAAGTGCTAAAAGCTATTTTCAACTAAATGTTTTTGTACTATGTACTTTTTATTTATTTATTTTAATTTTAAGTTGAATTTTTGGGAGTTTTTCCCCCTAACTTTTGGGTGTACAAAATGTTGGATTGTGATCTTAATTTTATTTTGTTAGATTAGTTCCAGTTTTGGCTTTGGAACTGTCTAATCTAATGTACATGCACGTGTATATTATTGTGATGCATCTTATAGACAATATTAATTTAAAAGAGAGATCTCTTGGGGATTTATTAATTTATGCAAGCACTATATTTAATTTACACCTTTAGGAATTAGTTTCTACGATGTATTTCTCTTTTAAAATACAACAACCTTCCAGCAAATCTAGCCCAAACCATCAAAACTTGACCAACTTGACTACTTAAAGTTTTCCAGGCCCTAAAACGGCTTTTTTAGGCCAAAAACAGTGATAAAACTGCTTAAAATCATAATTCTCCGCAGTTTTAAACCTATTTAACAAGTTTAAAGTAAAGCAGGTGATCTGAAGCAGTTTAAAAACGTCATTCAGCGTTGCAGGAAAAGCTTTTCAGGCTTATCTTTAATAAATAAATAAACATTCTCCTTTCTAAATGGCCTCAGCTGCTGACTCTGTCCACCTGGAAAGGCCAGACCCGTCCACACCTTTGACATTCACTGTTTCTGACATGTCCGCTGTGTGTGGGTGTAGAGTCCTGTTCTCCGCCATCTCCTTAACCTCCCGGGTCAGCGTGATGCAGAAATACTCATATCCCTCAGCTTACACTGTTTGCTCCACTCGTCTGACATTACAGCCCACTCTTCACCTGTCCGTCCTCCTCTTCCTCTGCGACATGCTAAATATCACACTGTTTACCTCGGCAAACACGCATCTGACATTACACTCGCAAGCCCAAAATAAACACCGCCAGCCTTGAAGGACAAAACGGCTCAAACACAGCTAATATCTGCAAATGTCAGCCCTTTTCTGATTAAATATTAATCAGTTTGGATAGATTGCAATGATTCACCTTGATGATGACTACTGGTGAGGCCGGGCTAAAGATAGTAAGGTCCCATCTAATTTAACCAAATTTAGATAGCAAATTTAGATAACTAATGCATAAAAAACATGTAATTAATCTAGGGCTGTCCAAGAATTAATCGTGATTAATCACATCCAAAATAAAAGTTTGTTTTGACATAATATGTGTGTGTGTTATATATATTTATTATGTATATGTGATAAACACATTCATAGAAGCCAAAACTATATATAAAAAAGTTACATCAAAGTAGTTACATCATATTCAAATGTAAAATTTGTATCATACACATATATTTTTTATATATCTAAATATAAACCAACATTTTATCAAGTATATGCATGTGTGTATTTATATATTCATAATAAAATATACACAGTACACACACAAATATTATGTTAAACTTTTATTTTGGATGTGATTAATCACGATTAATTTTTTGACAGCCCTAAATTAAACACATGTCTGTGAATGTATATGTATACTAGCGACGTTAGAGAAAACAAGTCATTTTGTTTTCAACTAGAAAGCTGATCTGTTTATTCGCACGATTATTATCAGAGCTGTGAAGAAAAGCAAAGTACCGTGGTAAAGTTCAGCATCTCCACTTGCTTTTAATAATTAATGGTTCTCTTTCGCACAGTCTCTCTTAGAATAACACCGCTGCTGCTGCTGATGATGATAACAACATTCACATTGTCTCATCGGCCCAAACAATCGTACACATTAATATTTCATCTCGTTCTTCAAACCAGCCGCGTTTTCAAAAGCAGAGGCAGTAAAACAACAGCAGCCGGACTCAAACTGATACCAGATCAGACGCGGCAAACCCTTAGGCTTCAGTCTGTCAAACACACAAGGACGAACACAGCTCTGGTAAAACTAATGTAAAAAATAATACAAATATTTAAATAGTATATTTAGTTCACATTGTGTAGTTTTAGGTTTTTTTTACAACACATAATTTCAATATAAATATATAATATATAATAAATCTATTTCTAAAGTCTTTAGGTTATCAAAGTCATACTTTAAAGGATATAAACTGTAAATGCACCAACATTTTATTTGTTTATTCATTTTCTTTTTGTCTTAGTCCCTTTATTAATCAGGGGTCGTCACAGCGGAATGAACCACCAACTTATCCAACACCCATACACTCTTGCATTCACACTATGGTCAATTAGTTTCATCAATTCCCCTACAGCGCATGTGTTTGAACTGTGGGGGAAACCGGAGCACCCGAAGGAAACCCACGCCAACACAGGGAGAACATGCAGACTCCATAAAGATATGCCAACTGACCCAGCGATTGTCAGATCATCACTTTAGTTCACTCGCACATTCTCAGTATCTGTAGGATTCAAAGCATTATTAAGGAGTGAAAACCTCTGCAGATATTCGGGTTCTGTTTGACCAAATTTGATATAATATATCTATTTCTAAAGTCTTTAGGTTATCAAAGTTATACTTTAAAGGATAGAAGTGTTTAATAAAACTGTAAACACACCAAAATTTCATTCGTTTATTCATTTTTTTTTGTCTTAGTCCCTTTATTAATCAGGGGTCGTCACAGCGGAATGAACCACCAGCATACGTTTTATGTGATGCCCTTCCAGACGCAACCCAACACTGGAAAACACCCATACACTCTTGCATTCACATTATGGTCAATTAGTTTCTTCAATTCCCCTACAGCGCATGTGTTTGGACTTTGGGGGAAACCGGAGCACCCGGAGGAAACCCACATCAACACAGGGAGAACATGCAGACTCCATAAAGATATGCCAAATGACCCAGCGATCGTGCTACTCACTGCGCCACCGTGACACCCACGCACCAAAATATATTGTCTATATATGAGAAATGGATCAAAATATTCATTTTCAACAGGGGGTGAACTGATTTACACCTTTATTTACACTATAAGAACATGCATAATCAATAGTTCTATCTGGATGTGGCCTTCTCACTAAGGCGGCCTAATCAATGCAAATATGATAAACTTGTTGATGATCTAAATGAATTCATTACCAGAATAGTCTTTTTTGGTGATCAAACACCACTAATCATACTCTTTTTTTTTTTTTTTTTTTCTCCCATTAAGCCATTGTTTTCAGTAGTCTCTTTTTATCTTGTGACATTAGCTTCATTCACAACCTGCGTAATGTTTTATTTACTTTGGCATGGTGCTGTATATTAGGCAAAGCTGGAGCAAGAAACGCATTCGTCTTTTAACAATAGTTTAGCTTTGAATAGCACGTCATTGTTCTGAATGCAAAAACAAGACATCCATGTGAAAGATAAATAAATAAATAAAGGTAAGATGAATGAAATGTTACTTGGGCTGTGCAGATGTTGTCTGGTAGCCTTCCGGGAGCATCCAGTCAATTAGCTTATTAAATATTCATGAGGAGCCGATTTTGTCAGATTGTTTAATTCACCAGATGATTAGCGCATAACGTCTGCCAGTCAGCCAGTGAGTTATGTAAACAAGTATTTAATATTCATGAGCAGCGACGCTTTTGTAGAACTTGTCAATGTCAGCATGGAGAACATACACTATGTTTTTTTTTCCCAAAGTCCTGTGTTGCTTTCACAGGGAAAGTCCATGTCACATGCAAGTGTGTCACACTCATACATGCTGCAGGCGAGCTTTAGTTACAGCTGATGAACACAGATGTGCGCTTGGAGAGACAAGAGCTGTTCACTGTGAACAAATGACCTCCATCACACACGTCGTTCCCAGAGGCTCTTCAGTGTGTGCATGATTCACTTCTGTCCTGTCTTGTGTCATTGGTGGAAATGCATTACAAGTAACATGAGTTATGTATCCGGATTACTTTTTCAAGTACCTAGTAAAGTAACCAACACCTTTTATTTTGAAATATGTAAGCAAGTCATCAATCTACAGTACTTGAAAAGTAGTGAAAAAAGTTTAAAATCCCTTTTTTTCTTCAGAAGTAGCACGAGTAATGTAATCGGATTACTTTTTGAAGTAACTAATAAAGTAACCAACACCTTTTTTCACATATGCAAGCAAATTATCAACCCACAGTGCTTGAAAAGTAGTAAAAAAGCCTGAAAAATGAAGTTATGCGTAAAAAAAATGAAATTTTGAAGTATTGAAGTATTGAAATGAAAATGAAGTATTGAACACATGAAGAAAGGGAGGTGTAGAAAGGCAGTGAAGGCCCAGACAGCAGCTGAAATCTCTCAGTAGTTCTTCAGCAACCCTCTGCTCTTTCTCAGTGTAAATTATTATCAGCTGCTTCAGTCCAACATCTATATGTACATTAGCAGGATTATGAAGGTGAAACCAGTCTAGACATTTCAGTATGACAATGGTTCAAAAAACAGCCAAGGGAACTCTCAAATTCTTTCAGAGTAAGAAAATCAAGCTGTAGAATGGCTCAGCCAATCACTTGACTTGAATCTAATATAAAATGCAAAATAAAGATCATATCTGATAGATGAGAAAGTAGTGAAAAAAGTTAAAGTCTTTAGTCCTTAAGTAACATGAGTTATGTAACGTAATTACTTTTTCAAGTAACTAATAAAGTAACCAACACATTTGTTTAATATGCAAGCAAATCATCAATCCACTGCACTCAAAATTATTGAAAAAGTAAAATAGTTGTTCTCAAGTATGATTTATGTAATCTGATTACTTTTTCAAGTAACTAGTAAAGTAACTAACACATTTCTTTTAAAATATACCTAAAATTCATCAGTCCACAGTACTCTAAAAGCCTTTATTCACAAGTAACACACAAGTGAGTAATGTAATCAGATTACTTTTTCAAGTAACTAGTAAAGTAACTAACACATTTTTTTAAACAATATGCAAGCAAATCATTGCTTCGTCAACCCACAGTACTCAGAGTAGTTAAAAATCCTTTATTCACAAGTAACATTTATGTGCTCTGATTATTATTTTTTAAATATGCAAGCAAATCAGCAGTCCAAGGCGCTTGAAAAGTCTTTATTCACAAGTAACATGAGTTACTGTATGTAACTGGATTACTTTTCAAGTAACTAGTAAAGTAACTAACACCTTTTTTTTAAACTATGAAAGTAAATCATCAACAAGAGTTAAGTAATCGGATTACTTTCTCAATGAGCTAATAAATTAACCAATTTTCTTTTTAATATGCAAGCAAGTCCTTTTTTAAAAGCCTTTATTCACAAGTAACATAAGTTATGTAATCAGATTACTTTTCAAGTAACGAATAAAGTAATCAAAACCATTTTTTTAAATATGCAAGCTAATCCTCAATCCACAGCACTTGGAAAGTAGTAAATAAAAGCCTTTATTCACACGTTACATGAGTTATGTAATCAGATTACTTTTTCAAGTAACTAATAAAGTAACCAGCACTTTTTTAATAATTAAGCAAATCATCAATCCAACTGCACACGAAACGTTGCAATGCAGTTTCTAAGCAGTAGCTCTCATTGATTTGTGCCACAAAGGTCAGCAGGTCAAGAAATTGTGGATTTGTTCAGGATGCAAAGTAAGAATGCTGTCCATTGAGAAGACTTTAAGAAACATGATCCAAACCACAGCACCATGCATCATTTTTGGGCTCGAGTGTGTAACAAGATACGCCCATCTGTGCGGACGCCACGTGTTCAGATCAATTCAGGCCATGCACTTATAATGCCATCTGCTTTTAAAAGTTCTGCCAGTCTGTAAACCCTGTCCCAGAGGACGGAAAGCTGTAGTCTGATTGCCACGGTCTAACATGAAATTCACAGCAATTACGTCCACAATGCATGTTTCACTCACACTTTTCATTTTAAAGTACAATTTGTCCTATTAACCAAGACTTTTAGCTTAATAAATTACTAATTTGCTGCTTATTATTATTTATTAAGGTAGTATTTGTGTTTAGGTATTAGCTAGGATTAGTGATGTAGTGTAAGATCATGTAAGTACTAATAAACAGCCGAGATTTTAATAATAGCCATGTAATAAGCTAGTAGTTAATAGTGTGAATTGGCTCTTAAACTAAAGGGTTACTCATGTTTCTGATCTTATTTTCTAATATGCATTAGTGCATGCTATTACAAGCAGATTCCGCTGAATAAAATGTTTTCAGGATTGTATTAGCTAGATTCACTCATAGGGCAGCAGTCATGCATTTTCTCTAAAACACACTAATAGAGCATTTGTTTTGCCGTCTACTGTACTGTATCATCTCTAAATATTACGGCGGTGGCTTTTTACTTTCATCTCTTCCAGCGAACGGTGTCAGCTGGTGGGATTCAGACACACACAGATGATGTACAGAGCCCTGAAAGTGGATATAAATGTGGGTTTTGATGGGAAACAGATGGTGGGGATAGATGGGAGATAGATCGAGACATCATGAGCTCCACCTCCTGCTGTTTTTGGCCTGATGCTATCGCTCTCCACAGAAGTGGACGAGGTGTTTTAGTTTAGCTCTGCTTTTTATTGATGCTCATCATGTCAGAGAGATGCAGCATTCAATGAGAAGAATCAATAATGTTCCAATCTATCAGTAGAAAACTTAATTAGATGATCTTTCCTTACTCTCTGAATCAAACATAGCACAGTTATAGTGTCAAAAACAATCATTACAACAGAAATACAAATAATAATAATAATAATAGTAATAATAATATTAATAATAATAATGGTAATGAAATGCAAAAGATACAACAGTAATAATAATATATTGTAATGTGAAGTGGATGCTGGACAACGAAGTGAGGATCCTTTTGTAGGTTTTATTAAACAGAATGGTCAGGCAAGCAATGGCCAATATAGTAACAAACAGAAGTGTATGGGAAATCGAGTAGTCAGAATGCAGGTAGCATAAAACTTAACCCTGTTAGCCAGCACTCAATTTTGGGGATTTACATCTATCTAAGTTTAAATAGTAACAGTTCCTGACTCTAGTAAGCTACAAACACAAACTAGGTATAGTTGGAAAGAATACACTTTGAGCTTTACTGTGGTAAAAGGGTAAAAAGTTATACATTATGAAATCATGAGAAAAAAAAGTTGTATTGTGTTCAATATTTGTTTTTATATATGCAAACACACGAAAACATTAATATAATGTCCTAGATAAAATATAATTTGAAAGCCAAGTGTCTCATGAGTTTATATTTCAAATTTGATGAAGATAGCATGCAAAATAAGATTTCTGTAAAAAGTTTTCCGAGACTACATCGGTGTCCTTCTTTCCCTCACCGTCAGAGGCATTTTCTCGAAACTGACCATCCCAAACTAAAACATTAGCTGTTGCTGAAAAATTTGGTCTACAATAACAGTTCTTGTATTTTTAGAAAGAAGACACATTCTGGGCTTTATTATCTATCATCTAGAGTTTATAATGCTCAAAATTTTAAAAAGTTATATATGCTTAAGTAATGTAAAAAAAAATTGCAACGCACTAAACATTTTATTATTTCATAAACAAATATGTGAAATTAGTCCTGGACCAACACAGAAAAGCAATAATTCAAAAGCTACACATCTCCTGGGTATATGTTTTGAAATTGTTGCCAATATCATGCAAAGTGAAATTTCTGGAATTATTTTTCTGAGACGATGTCTTGTGATTTTCTCCCGCTTCCTGTTTGTGGGGAAGCAGTCTGGTGAACGTTTCTAATTACTATTTTAGTCTTTTTCAAATACCATTAATTTTTAAATTGTGAAATAATAGGCACATAAAATAATATATAGTATAAATGTTTTATTTGAGCACAAGAAGTACATTGTGTGAAATAAGTCCAGTGGATATGCAAACAAAACAAGACCCACTCTGTTTTTTTTTCTTTTGTTATTAACTCCGGAGGACAAATTTGCAGATAACAGCTTTTCTCTGGTTTACCTCCAAATAGGAGCACCTCCGATTCACATTCTGCGAAGTTTCTCTTTTTGCTTGCTTTTGCCATTGCTTTTTCACTTGGTTTTGCCAAAGTGGAGTCATTATCATATTTATACAGGGGAGGAGGCAGGGAGGAGTTTTGCGCTCTTGCACGTTAATTCGGATTATGCATGGGATTACACGTACGCAGTGTTTCATACATCTGATTATTTTACTGCGTACGCACATTTACAACTTCGTCCATACGCAATGTTTTAGTATTAATTCAACGCAAGTCTTTGTACATGAGACCCCAGGTGTACAGCTATTTATTTATGTATTTTTTTTCATTTTATCACATCCTTTTTTATTTTTAATAAGTGACTGAAAAGGTTGCCAAATAGTGTAAAAACACCAAGCACTAAGCATAGCTTAGATCTAATATTTTCTTTCTGAATAGACTGTATTAGATCATGCACCCAATGAACATAACCGGGTGTAGCATAAATATTTGTTCCAGTTCTTGGATGTCATTTTTTTTTTTTCGAATGAGGCTGAAGAGACAAAGCTGATTAGCGTGTGTATCTTGTCTTTGCAGCATGAGCACCAGAGGCTCTGTGTTCGCAGGTGATGCAATGAACTGTATATGAGAAGATTTATTTGTTTTACAGAAGAAAGCAATGCATTACACCTCGATTCATTACCGTTGTCATTTACCTTTCGCTTTGGAGTAAGTGAACCGTGTAAGCACATTGTGAAATTGAATGTCTCGTGCTGTGGGTTGTAGAAGTCAACCGGCGCATTAAGTTTGAGCTATTATGCATCCTGAATGTATTTTGTTTGCATGGACATATATTGTGTGCGTGATTTTGGTGGTAACACTTCACAATGGGGTCGTATTAGGTTGTATTATTTAACAAACAATGGACAGTGCATTCATTACAGCATTTATTCGTCTTTGTTAATGTTAGTTAATGACAATAAAGGAGTTCATTGTTAGTTGTTAAATGGATAGTTCACCCAATCTTTCATCGTTTACTCAGCCTCTACTTTTTCCAAATCTGAGTTTCTTTCTTCTTCATTATGCTTCCAGATGGCAACTGTTGTCTTGGTTTAGTATCCATCCAGGCGATTTGTTTCTCTGTGAGGGTAATGAGTTGTTGCTGTATTGACGCGCTGAGATGCAGGTCACAGCCTTCAGAACAGGCTGACACACAAGTCATGCAGCGTTGAAATGATTCTCATCCGTGTGTCGTCATGAATGCTCAGATTAAACACATCTGATGCTTGAACTCCAGTGTTTATTTAAAGTCAGTGTGGTGATGCACATATTAGTCAAGCTGTAATCATATTTGCTATATTTACTATACTATATACTATTTTTACTACATATATGCATATAAATAAGCAGAACTAATGTGTATTGATAGTTTTTTGAAGTATTGAAGTATTAGAAATACCTGACAATGGTAAATGGAATGGTAAATGGTAAACTAGATGCAGCATGCGTAAATAAATCGGGCTATTTGCACGTAAATAGATGCATGAACATTTTGAGTTTACTCTATTCACACTTCGTTCGCATTTGAGTGTCAAATTCAATTCATAATAGATGCGGATTCAAGTCATGAGTGGGGCATCTGTCTGCCTGGTGACTCTAGCTTCATTGCTAAATGGCTAACGCGGATTTTAATGAGAGAATAGCTGTGCTTTGTGCTTTATGATGGCTAAAAACAGCATATATATATTCGTTCGGCGCTGTGTCTGAGTCTACTCGATGCTTTCAGAGGTGTACCCAGTTCATCAACTGCTCCAGAAACTGTGGCTAGATGATAGAAGCTTTCTGAGGTGCTTTTAGACTGAGCCGAGCCCAGTTTGATGAGCTGTTGTTCGTAGTTGACAGGAGGACAGAAAGCTCCTGATTAGTTAACATGGTGCAGATGTCCATTAAAGTTTAGATTTTCCGCCTCGTTTGTGCGAATCGCACCGCAGGATCTCTATTTGCGTTTTTGCATTGACCTAACATGTAAATCACTTGCGCTTAATGCTTCATCCATGTCTGGTGTGAACACCATTATACTTCAAAACATTATCCAATACACACTAGTTCTTGTTGCTTATTTATTTTTTGTTTATTTATTTTTATATCTTTGTAATACACATCACTTTTTTGCCCAGAAAAATCCAATATATATGTTAAAATAATTGTTTTAATATCATATTGTTGGTAAGTTTTCTCAAGTTAACGACAAATGGCGGGTGAATATTGTATACAATATATTGTCCTTATTTTTTATTATTTAAAACATTAAAAAAATAAAATAATAACAATAATAACAATACAATTGATTATCTTTCATGATATTTTATCACATATTGTATTGGCTATTTTGAGGCCCAGTCACACCAATAGTGATCGTTATGAAATATATAACATCAACGTATGCCAGCAGCCAACATTCTTCGAAATATGATTTATTTTGTGTGTTCAACAGAAGAAAGAAACTCATAAAGGTTTAAAACCACTGATGAATTTTTTTATTCCTTTAATACCCGTTTAACACATTTTAATCAGTTTTTAATCATTTTTATTTTATTATTACTTGTATTTTTTGTATTCTTGTTTATGTAAAGCACTTTGATTTACCATTGTGTATGAAATGTGCTATAAAAAAACTTGTCTCGCCTAAATAGTGAGATAACTTTCATTTTGGGATGAACTATCTCTTTTTAAGTATGAACGTCTCTTGAATGTGCACATAATCTTAAAGCTTTTACTATGGCTGAATAATTGGCCTCACATTATCTTATGCACAACATCACCTGAAACCCTCCGTTGCCGCTGCTTTTAATTGACATTCACCGACGGTGCTGCGAGCAGGGATTCGCCCTCATCAGGTGTCCAGATTGCGCGTCTCTAATCAGCATGTGGTGGGCGACGAGAAGAAACGGGCCATCGGATGGGTTTTCTGCTTAGATCTGTGTTTTCATGGCCATTACGGTGCATTCTGAAGCATCTCAGCGGGAGCTTCATTCTCAGCCCATCTGCCTCCAAATGAGCCTCTTGTTTTTGCTGTTTCCCAAACTTCCTGTCATGCTTTTTAGGGCATAAGAGCGAGAATACAGCCCTGCCATTACCCACAACAACAGCCATCTGCAGCGGTTACTATTAGCAACACCGACGCTTGTGCCAGATTTGTGTTTTTGTGCTGCATTTCTGGACTCGCAACTACTTGACGACTCTATCAAGCTGTTTTCAGACTGTGTCGGTGATGTAATGCGCTGGTGATTGCAGGAGCAGGTGCAATCAACACATTACATTGCACCAAGATTACACGCGATACTTAATATAACTGCTTTTTAAAAATAACACCACAGAGAAAGTAGCTTTGCATGTAATGGTGCCGTGCATCATCTGGTAATAATGCAGTGTGTTAGCCATTGTGCTGGAAATTGAATTAGCGTATGTTTGAAATAGCAAAACAATGCATATCTTTTGTAATACATGCAAACTGCATATTGAATAACATGCATTATGTGTGCACAAGTGACTTTGCTTTGATTGCTTGTTTGTATAGTATATGAGAGTGTTTCTTAAAAATGCTGCATGATGAAATATGCTGCGTTTCCAGTCAAACCTTTAGTTAGGCTAGTAAGATTTTGTTTTGTTCAGATCTTTTACTCAATCAAACGGAGCCCCCCGCCCCACTGCACCATTTCTAAACGTCATATTATGCATATTCTTAATCTGTTTTACATCATATCATGATAAATGTACATACGTGTATAAGCAAATATAAGTAGATACAAGTTCCCTTATGTTCACTCATCTATTGTACACACACATACATATATATATACATAGAATCACAATAGGCTTAAAAATATCTATAATAAATGAATCAAATAGACAAGAATTTAAATTAAATGGAGAGAAGACAAAATGGTAAACAAATAATCAACAGACAAGCCACAAATATTACGTTTGGATCCATTTGCTGTATATGTGTCAGCACCGGCTGCCAAATAAATTGCTATTTTTGACTGCAACCTTTGGTGGAGTACCGGATCTTCTCTGTTGTGGCTAGTAGTATTTTTGTTTGAAAACCAAAGTGATGCATTAATTAATCAAGAGGGGCAGTGAAGACATTTTATAACATGTGACTCAAAACCACAAAACCTGTTGCGTTGGTCAATTTTTGGCCAAAAATATATTTTATAAAGTCTTTTATGCCAAAAGTTAGTTGTATTTTAAGCCAAGATCGTGCTCCATGAAGACATTTACTAAATTTCCTAACATAATATCAGAACTCAGTTTTTAAATACTAATGTGCATTGGTAAGAACTTAATTTAGACAATTTTATGCCAATTTTCTCATTATATTGTTATTTTTCTGAACCCTTGGATTCCTGATTTCCAACTAGTTGTCCTGTTGTAACAAACCATACGTTAATACAAAGCTTATTTGTTCAACTTTTAGTGGTTGAAAAAAAATTACATTTATGACTGTGGTTCGGGGTTACAAAATAAACTATTTTAAATAAAGGCTGTTCTTTTGAACTTTCTATTAAGCAAATACTCACATTAAGACAATTTCAATTGCTTAATTTGTGATCCAATGTTCAATATTAAAACCCTAACATCTGTTTAATCTGCATCGAACATGATAAAATAAATTCATTCAGGAAGAAACTGCACAAAGCAATTAGTTGACTTCACTTAAAAATAAAATATGAGTTAACCCATTGCTTTAAGAAAATGAGCAGTGCGCGATAATATAATAAATAAGTCAGCTTGACTGTTACAATTTAATCAATGAGTAAAATTTACAATTAGTTTGCTCATCTTTGTAGGTAAAGTCACTAATCACTTTTGGAAGTGCTTTTTTAATATAATAAATAAATAAATATGAAATAAATAGGCTTGTGGCCTGAAATTCCTCCAGATTGCTTGAATCTTGTATTTATGTTATGCAATGTTGCAGGTAATATACCCAAAT
This sequence comes from Danio albolineatus, assembly GCA_903798035.1. Taxonomy (NCBI): domain Eukaryota; kingdom Metazoa; phylum Chordata; class Actinopteri; order Cypriniformes; family Danionidae; genus Danio; species Danio albolineatus. Next base: position 12,257,335 of record CAIGQQ010002477.1, read on the forward strand.
GTCCTCTCTTTCTTTGAGGAACATTGCTTTTAAACATTCAGCAATCATATATCAAGATTTTTCTCAAGTATTTGTTGACAAACTGGCCATCCTCGGCCCATCTTTGTTCCTAAAGGACTAGACCTTTCTTGAATGTGCTTTATTTTTTGAAATAAAACATGCTTTTGCTTTAGTAATCCTACTTATAGACTAAATTGAAATACATTTTTGTAGGCTAGCAGTGCTTTTAGGCTCAGGTATTTACACAATATACTCAATCATTTCAGCTCATGCATCATTAAAACAACAATTACTTTATTACCATAGACAATAAATATCATTGTAGGTGTTCTAATCTCATTTGGATCATTTGTATTATTTGCATAAGATTTATTGAGCATTTAATTGCTGTAAATGAGTAATTGTCCTAGTAAGAGGACAAGAGGCCTGTGGTCTGACCTCGGTACACTCCCAAATTCGCTTTGGTTAACCCGCTTATGAAATGTACAATCACTTATTCTGGAATCAAACTTCTCGAAGGACTTACTCCCTGATTAAGTAACAAATGAGGGGATTTGCTCTTTCTTTCCATTTTTGCACAGTTGAAGCAGCTTCAATAGATTCGACATGGGTGGCTTATATTGGCCCTTTTCTCTTAATAAGATAAGTCTGTCCAGGATTTGCTGCTTTTAAGATATATATTTTTTTTTTCCTCCTTAAACTGCACCCAAGTGTGTGATGTTTCTGGAGATGTGAATGCCATGGACGTTTATTCTCTGCTGGTTGTTCTTCTAAGGCTTTTAAATTAAGATTTTATCAGCCGTTTGACATTTTCAGCCGGCTGGTGTCTGTTTCAGACGCTCCGGCATTTGCGATGAACGAGTATGTAAGCTGACATATATCATCGTGTGGCATATATCGTTCTTTCCATTGAGTCATTTACTAATTGTGATTTGGACTTCCAGATCAGTGGACGCCTGCGAGAAATTCATTCATCCTGACATGATTCATCTGAAGTAAATACCGTCACTAGCGAAGACTGCCAGCAGTGGCTCATTTCATTCATACATTTGTATACTCGTTTATTTGTATAAATGTAATGTATTTTAAAATATTTTGATTATGATATGTAATGCACTTTATAATGCATTTTGATTTCATAAATAATTGCAGCCAGATTTATAATATAATGTAGCATAATACCCAGTGCTACACAGTGCTTAATTTGTGAATTGCAAGGTCCCGGAACAGATGGGTTGGTTGGGGCTGGGTACCGGCACAAATTAAGCCCTGGTGCTGTACATTTAAAGCATTTTAGCTTTGGGTACAGACTCTTTTATTGTCTTTTTTGACAGAATATAAAACATTCTAACTTAAATTATGAAGATCTTTATAATGTCTTGAACAAAACAGCTTTTAGTGAAAGATAACCAAATATCCTTTCATATTATTTATGAAAATGGTCAAAAAAGAAAAGTAATTGTTGACTGGTTATGCATAGTCTTTTGCATAATTTATGATAATGTTAGGCAGTGTTTGGTGGAGATCTTTTTGGACTTTTTCCTATTTATTTATTCATTTACTTATTTATTTTATACATTTTTTATCATATATTTGCACATTGCTAATGAAGGTTTTTGGCTGGGATTTTAAAAAAAGTATTTTATTTTATTTATTTTATTTATTTTATTTATTTTATTTGCACATTGCTAAAACATTTCATATTTCGCCAATAAAAAAATAACATTTAATTATTGAATTATACTTGAAGTAGAGAGGCTGAAATAGTATTTTCTTGTAAAATGTATTGTTAAATAACGTTTTATTTACACCTGCAAAAAAATGCAAATGCAAATAGCTTTTTACCTACAATTTAGCTTACTTCAACTTACTTTGACTCAGTTTTAGTATGAAATATGCATTTCCCATAATTAATTCATTTCTGATTGATAAATCAAGTTTTATAAACAGCTGAAGTCAAAATTATTTACCCTATTGTGAATTTTTAATTCTTATTCAAACATTTCCCAAACGATGTTTAACAGAGCAAGGAGTTTTTCCACAGAATTTCCTATAATATTTTTTCTTCTGGAGAAAGTCTTATTTGTTTTATTTCGGCTAGCATAAAAGCAGTTTTGAATTTTTTTTTATCCATTTTAAGGTCATTATTAAGCAATATTTGTTTTTGATTGTCTACAAAACAAACCACTTTTATACAATGACTTGCCTAATTACCCTAACTGTAACCTAATTATCCAAGTAAAGCTTTTAAAGGTCACTTTAGGCTGAATACTAGTATCCTGAAAAATATCTAGTCAAATATTATGTGCTATTAGTGATGTGCATGTAAAAGAAATGTTCTCCAGATAGCTCTGAATATGTGTTGGGTTTTAGGACGTTGCGAGGACATGCTGGCCTTTCAGAAAGGTCAGCTCCGGGGCCGCTGAGAGCACGTGTGAATGGCAGACGCCCCGTTGGGAGCAAATGCTTCATTGTCCATTTTCTCCCTGAGCTTTCGAATGCCCACAGGAACGCTGAGCATTGAAAACATTGTTTATTTCCAGAACAACCTTTCAGACAATGTGTAACTAAATTTAGCAACCGGGTCATGTCATTTTTTGTCACCTTTGATTCTTTTTCTAGTGTATATTGAGATTGAATAGACATTTATTGAACATAAGGGTATGACTGCATAATGGCATGTCTTTTTAATTAGTTAATGACTGTGTTCAGAAATAAAAACTAGTGGTCTGTTTTAGAATGCAGTATGAAAAGTATACAGCATTTTGTATTTATTAGTGTAATGTATAGTAATATTATTCAGTGCATAAGGCAACAATAAATGGTGCATTAGAAAATGTAGCATCTTAGACTGAAACATGACATATGAAATAATAATCAAATCTGGTCATGAATTTAATTCATGTTCAGTGACCAGGTTGCTTTATTAATGCATAATTTATTTTTGTCAGACAGTAGATTTTATTTATACATAAAAATGTTGGAAAATAATACACAAAATAGAGAAATAGTTAATGAGATAAGATAAGATCAATAAGATTTGTTAACAAGGCTCAGTGATCAGTTCACACTTTCTGAAGGTATTAAAATAAAAGCAGTGGTTCACCGATATATCTTGCTAATATATCTCACTGATATATATATATTGCTAATATATCGGCTGTCAGCCTTCAAATCTAAAAAGTTATCGGCGAGCAGTATTGGTCAGAAGTATATTATTGGTGCATCCATAATTGTCAAACATGTTTAAATGAATAAATAAATAGTTTTAAATGCATTAAAATCTATATATTTATATTTATCAGCTAATATATCGGCTGTCGGCCTCCAAATCTAAAAGGGTATTGATTATCGGTATTAGTCAAAAGTTTAATATTTGGTGCATCCATAATTGTCAAACATGTTTAAATTAATAAATATATCGTTTTAATTGCATCAAAATTATATATTTATATTTATCGGCAAATATATCGGCTGTCAGCCTTCGAATCTAAAAAGTTATTGGTTAGCAGTATTGGTCAGAAGTTTAATATCGGTGCATCCTTAATTGTCAAACATGTTCAGATGAATAAATAACTAATTTTAAATGCATTGAAATCTATATATTTATATTTATCGGCTAATATATCCACTGTCAGCCTCCAAATCTAAAAAAGTTATTGATTATCAGTATTGGTCAAAAGTTCAATATCTGTGCATCCATAATTGTCAAACGTGTTCAGATTAATAAATATATCATTTTAAATGCATTAAAAATATATATTTATATTTATCGGCTTATATATCGGCTGTTGGCCTCCAAATCTGAAAAGTTATCAGCCAGCGGTATTGGTCAAACGTTCAATATCGCTGCATCCATAATTGTCAAACATGTTCAGATGAATTAATACATAATTTTAAATCCATTCAAATATTTCTATTTATATTTGTCGGCTAATATATCGGCTGTCGGCCTCCAAATCTAAAAAGTTTTCGGTTATCAATATCGGTCAGAATTTTCAAATCGATTCATCCTTACTTAAGAAACATGTTAAGATTAGGTAGCATTTTATTTTAAACACATTTAAATTGTTTCTGATAGCTGGTGAGTTCAAACTTTTCTGAAGTTAAGAAATGTAAAAATAATCAATCATGTTGAAAAAGAGGGATTTTTTTTTTTTTTTTTTTTTTTTTTTTTTTTTTTTTTTTTT
>CAIGQQ010002477.1:12261924-12276957 GCA_903798035.1 Danio albolineatus
ACGTGCATTATAATTAAATGTGTGCAGTAACATTTTACAGATTATGCAATGAAAAACAAGCACAATAATCATCAGGGCTTGACTTTAACACCCATAAACACATTAGACAGACACCAACACTAGCCACTAAGGCCCCGTTTACACTAGTGCGTTTTCGTTTTAAAACGCATAAGTTTTGCTACGGTTACGCCATCCGTCCACACTACGCCGGAGTTTTCGAGGTGCGAAAACGGAGCGTTTTGAAAAAGCTGGAGAGGCCGTTTTCCTTCTAAAATGCTGCTGCTGCGTCTCAGTGTGGATGGAGGGAAACGGATATCTTTGAAAACGGAGGCGTGGCTGCTGACATCCGCTACGTGATTGGGGCTTTGGGTCATTGCATATCCTTTCCTTATTCGTCAAGCGCACATGACTATAACGTCACCGGCAGACGGCAGACCAGCCTTTACTGTAAACACTGTATTCTCGATAGCCATGGATGTTTTATATTCATTTGTTACTTTAAGTAACAAGTCGACCTCGTCGTCTGTCCTCAAAAAGACCTCTCTTGCTTTCTTTACCATCGCGTTCATCGTTCAACCAGCGTTTGTTGACTAACAATAACCAAATGCCGAGCGAGACACGTGCTTCCTGTTTATACTTGAACGCGCATGCCCAAAGTGCGCGAATAGTGCGCGAATGGTCACGTGACATACGTTTCTGGTGGAGGGAGATCTGTTGAGAGACCCTAGTGTGGACGCGGATCGTTTTTATGCTAAAACGCCATTTTTAAACTAAACTAGTGTAAACGGGGCCTAAGACTGGTTGAAAGTACCAGAGCTGCCTCGTCCCTAAAGATTAGAATGATTAGAAAATGGCGAGTGGCTTGTAACGTTGGGAAGCAACTAGCCACAGTGGCTGGTGATCAAAAAAGTTAATGTCAAGCCCTGATAATAATAATAATAATAATAATAATAATAATAATAATAATAATAATAATAATAATAATAATAATAGTAGTAGTAGTAGTAGTAGTAGTAGTAGTAGTAGTAGTAGTTGTTGTTGTTGTTGTTGTTGTTTTTTATTTATTATTATTATTATTGTTGTTGTTGTTGTTATTGTTTTTATTATTATTGTTATTATTGTTGTTGTTTTTATTATTATTATTATTATTATTATTATTATTATTATTATTATTATTATTGCTGTTGTTGTTATTGTTATTGTTTTTATTATTATTATTATTATTATTATTATTATTATTATTATTGTTGTTGTTGTTGTTGTTGTTGTTGTTGTTGTTGTTGTTGTTGTTGTTGTTGTTGTTGTTGTTGTTGTTGTTGTTGTTGTTGTTGTTGTTATTTCTATTTAACTTTACCTTCACACAATAAGTCCAGAAACAACAGAACACATACAGTACAATACAAACCAATCAACATAAATAAAAAAAAACATATATACATTTATAAACATCTATAAAAACATCTATAAATATATATATTTTAATTGTCTACACTAAATGAACACTTTTTGTTTATTTATTAATATATTAATTTATTTATTTATTTAGTTACTTACTTAATATGAATTGAAACATTTGTTCATGATTCTTCGAAATGCATTTGCGCTGCCAGAAAACAGCGAATTGAGTTTGAGTGAATGTGTTTTGTGTGTGTGTGTGTGTTGAATGGTTTCTCCTCTGTCCTCATGTGAGGCTCATCTGTGCTGAACGTCTCCTCTGTCCTCCTGCAACAGTAACAGTGTTTATTAAAGCAGAGGGAGGAGAGTCTTTATCTTCATGCTCAGACTCTGAGAAACACAGACACTTTCTCATAAACAGAGGATTTTAAACACAACATGCTGAAGTTCTGCACCACCTCTCGCTCCAGGTCTGTACATTATCACTGTGTGCGTGTGTGTGTGGGTGTGTGTGTGTGTGTGTGTGTGTTTGCTGATGTGGAGAACATTAAACGGTATAATAGGGCTGCACATTATATCGTTTTAGCATTGATATCGCAATCTGAATCGCAGGACATACAGTGTGGAGTCTGGTTTATAGTTGATCACATGCGCGTTTTGTAGTCAATTCCGTTTAACCATAATAAAGTGAAATCGCATGTGTTTGGGAAGCAAGTGACTGTAAAACAATTTATGCAAGTTTACATGTATAGCTTTAAGAACAATGTTTGATTATTATTAAGACTGCACAGCTTTATCGTACATTTGATTATTTTATTTATCTACTTTTATTCAGGGTTAAGTCAGAGGTGCACATCATTTTCTCAAAAGACAACCAGAAGAGTTGATCGTGGCTGGTCTCTCATCCGTAATCAATAATAATCCAATCAGATTGATACAAGATTGATCAGATGGATACAAGCCTACTAGAAATAGTAGGCTACAAATACTGAGCCTGGTTTCTCTCGAGGTTTTTTAATTCTTCACTTTCGCCAATTGGTGAGTCTGTTAGTTTTTTCCTCACCGCTATCACCACTGGCTTGCATGGTTTGAGACGTGTAGAGATTCTCAGCAGTGAATATTAAACCACACTGAACTAACCTGAACTCCATCACTGAACACTGGACTGACACTGTTTCAGTCACTATAACCTATGTGAAGCTGCTTTGGCACAGTCATTGTACCAGTGCCATACAAATAAAGGTGAAGTGAATTGAAATAGACGCGGCTTTGGAAGAATCCCCCTTCCACCCCTTCTCCTCATTTTCTTCCTTTATCAGGGGGAAAAACTCTTGAGACCTACCTGATCTTGGACACCCTTACATGCTGAAAGACCTGGCAGGAGCCTGGGCTCAATTATCTCCGAGCTCGGTGTTCTCTCCCGGGACAGCATGCCAAACCTGCTATTATTGTATGTTCACACTGAAAATGGTGAGAGTGTCAAAGTTGCCGGAAAGTTCCCATTATTATTGTCAAAGTTCCCATTATTTTTCAATGGGAGCCGGCGGCGTTAAGCAGCGAGGAGGAGGGCAGTGCATCTTCGTTGAGGAGAGTTGAACTTTATGGAAATGAGCTATGACGCGTTTTTTCAGCAAGCAATCTTAATGTAGAGGTCCACCACTTGAGAGGAGTCCAGAGGACCCAGCCCCGTGTACTTTGGTTCAAACCACACTTGTTCCCAAGGGTTTCATCATGGGGGTTTGATTATTGCTGGATTTCTAATTATTTACAATTTTTTCTTACAGGGACATACATTGAAAAGTTACTCAATGCATTACTGGTGCATTAATGTTATACAATAATAATAATAATAATAATAATAATACAATACTAATAATAATATATATATTGTTTTCTTTAAAAAAAGCAGGAATCTTATGCCAGCTATAATGACAGTACAAAACAGTATTGATTATATTTCAGACATGTGGACACATATCGGATAAATGGAGCAAAGACACAGCACACGCAACAACTTGATCCTTCATAGTTAAATGAATTTGATAAAGTGTGCATAATTTTCATGCTAGAAAGCATGTTTTATGTGGGAATGTACGTGATTTGCTGATATGCTGCTAAGGCCCCTTTAAATTCGAGATCAGTGTAGCGAATTTAGACACTCTCGCCGTCGGAGCTGTGAAGGCAGACAGTGTTGTCGCCAGGTCGGCCAAAGCGAACTTTGACGAGCAATATCTAAGTATATGCTTGCTTATTTATCAATAAATATTTATTCATGTGTAGAAAAAAACATTTTTTCTAATTTTCTAAAATGATTTTTCTAAATTGTAATTTCTTTTGTCTTAAATTTTTATATTTAATATTTAAATTGTCTTAAAATAAAGATAATTAGATTTTTTTTAATCATTTTCATAACTTGTTTTAATCACAGTGTTTAATTACTAATTAGTTGACTTATTTAATTGTTTAATTAATTTATTACTAATTCTGCATTTTTAAAATTGATTGTGCCATTAAATGAAAATGACCTGAATGTACACATCTAAATAATACAGCTTTTCTCCTTTCTGATATCATTTTAAAATAATCAGTGTCAAATGATCAATCCTAAAAATGATCAATTTCTCCATCGCGGTTGGTGAATCTAATAATTTCTCTGATTGATCAGCTTGTCAAACTGCAGTCTCACACGTCTCTAATTCCCACAACGCTTCTGTCTTTTCTCTCCTGCAGCCACAATGAGCGAAAGGTGACCTGCAAGCATCCCGTCAGCGGCGTCCCGTCACAAGACAACTGCATCTTTGTGGTCAACGAACAGTGAGTCATTTCTTCTTTCTGCAGCTCTGAGTCACAAACCCAGCGCTTTGTCTCCAATTCACACACAAATGGCATTCATCCGCTGATGTACTTCTGATGTTATATCAGCCCCAGCGCTCGCCTTCCCAGCTGTATTGAATGCTGGTTAATAGGGAACATGTAAAGACTACAATGGAGTAATTAGTAGTGCATTCATAATCTAGACAAATGAAGCTATTCTTTAATAAAGCTGTCATTATTGTTCATTAGCCTGACCATTGTATCTGTTGAACAAATTTTAGAAAAGTGTATAAATAATCTTTATGCATGTTTTTTTGTATGTATTTATCATCCTAAAATCATCACAAAACAGACACTAATGATGATAATCATAATAGTAATAATAATAATAATAATAATAATTAGGGATGCACCGATATGGATTTTATTGCCGATCACTGATAACACTAAGGATTTGGAGGCCGATAACCAATATATTAGCCTTTGAATATTTCAAATTGTTATATTTTTATACAGTGAACACCTTTACACTCTATGAAACATATCTACAATGATAAGGAATATGGTTGCTTTCTGAGTTATTAACACACAGCAATACCACACAGAGAAAGGACGGACTTTGAAGGAGTAAACAATTATCACGATCACCAGTGATCTAACCTTCATAGATCATTGGAGAACATTCACATTTACACAAACTACAATCCTGTCTCATTTACAAAACTACAAGTACAGTCATGCCACCTACAGACACCTGCTCCAAGTCTCCATTGATTACACTCACACAGCCGATGCTGCTCAAGTACTGATTACACACATATATACGGCGTACTTTGAGACTCTCATGGTTGAGTCTTGTTAGGTGGCATTACAAAGCGTTTCCTGATGCCTCCGGCTTGCCTGGTTTGTACCCATTTGTGCCTGTTGTTGATCATTGCCCATTTGACTACGATTCTGAATAAAACCTGCAAAAGGATCTTCACTCTGTTATCTCTCCCTCTGTGGTTACACCGTTATAGTGAAGTCTGAACAATTTTGATGCAGTTCTGTACAATTACATAATCTATTGGCTTAAAGATATCTGTCTAATTTTGGCATCGGACAGATAACGATAACATTTAAAATAGCATTCATCGGCCGATATCAATATCACTGCCAATATATAAATATATTTTTATCTAGTTATTTATTTACTTAATTTTCTGTAGTATTATTTTACTATTTTTTTCCCTAAAAGCTTCCTGAAAAACGTATAATAATAATAATAATAATTATTATTATTATTAATGCATGCTGTATTTGTTGTTGTTGTTATCATTACAGAACAAAAAGCATTATTATTATTATTATTATTATTATTATTATTATTATTATTATTATTATTATTATTATTATTATTATTATTATTATTATTATTATTATTATTATTATTATTAATAATAATATTATTAGTAGTATTAATGTTGCTGTATTTGTTGTTGATATCATCATTACAAAACCAAAAAAGATTATTATTATTATTATTATTATTATTATTATTGTTATTGTTGTTATTATTATTATTCATTCATTCATTCATTTTCTTTTCGGCTTAGTCCCTTTATTAATCCGGGGTCGCCACAGCGGAATGAACCGCCAACTTATCCGGCATTTGTTTTACGCAGCGGATGCCCTTCCAGCCACAACCCATCTCTGGGAAATATTATTATTATTATTATTATTATTATTATTATTATTATAATTATTAATGTTACTGTATTTGTTGTTGTTATTATCATTACAAAACCAAAAATCATTATTATTATTATTATTATTATTATTATTATTATTATTATTATTAATGCATGCTGTATTTGCTGTTGTTATTATCATTACAAAACAAAAAACATTATTATTATTATTATTGTTATTATTATTATTATTATAATTATTATTAATGCTGTATTTGTTGTTATTATCATTTCAAAAATTATTATTATTGTTGTTGTCTTGTTATTGTTATTTTATTATTATTATTATTATTATTGTTATTATTATTATTATTATTAAAATGATGATTATTATTATACATAGATTTCCTACATATACAAATATACATAGATATAGAATGTGTATTTATTCACTCAATGTTCTGTATTATTCTTACATTCTTTATTATTTTTATGTTCTGTATTATTATTTGTCTACTTTTTGTCTTTATAAAAGCATCCCAAAATAGCTAAAACACATAATAATAAATAGATAAATAGTGAAATAAGTTATATTTAGGTGAACTAACTGGCTAGATACTTACAAACTAGCTCCATTAATTCATTCATGAAACATTTATTTATTATTTGATTGTAATATTATAATTTTTTGGTCTGCTTAAAGTAAATGTGATTTCATTTTACCAGATGAAAGGATGAAAATATTTATACAATATAAATAATAGTATATAATCTCAATAAATGACACAAACATAAATAAATAATTTGTATAATATAAATAAATACCAGTAATGTGCATTACTATTCTCGGCTCGTCTGCTAATGGATGCAAGTGTTACTATTTGTGCGAGAGCGCTTTAAACAAGTGAGCCACTAAATAGTCAACACACCCCCGCATTTTCACACAAAGCCACCAGCAATTAACAGGCCGGTGCTGATTATGGCGGAGCTGAGAGGCCGATGCTGTGCAGACTCTCATAGGCTGCTGTTGACATGGCTTTAGTCTTCACAGTTCAGCTCTCTGGATAATAATGTTCAGGCCGATGCTGTCAGACTCCAGATCTCCAGTCTTCATCTCCGCTCTCTGTTCTCCTGCGTCCTCTAGCAAAGTCAACATCTTTTCTTCGCTGCCGTTTATCCAGGCAGGTTTAATCTCCGACCAAACGTATAAACTTCTGCAAAGAAGCGTCTGTGCTGCAGATCTTTGCATCTGATGAAGACTTGAGGGTTTGGGTTGTTTCAAACCTCTTTGACACTCTTCTGCTGAGCAGTTTTCTGCTCATTTTCTATTCATTGTCGACCTTCGTAGATAAGAAAAATAATTACAGAACTTATACTGTGAAAGCTGTACATGTAAACTGTACATGCCTGGTAGTATTTTTAATTTATGTAAAATGTATTAGTTAAAGGAGACCTATTATGCAAAAATCACTTATATAAGGGGTTTAAGCACAGTTTTGTGGCAACATACTTTGAATATAACCAGCTTCTAATGGTATAAATGGGTTATTTTAATACACACTTGATAGAAACAGTCTGCAGAAACACTTTGATTGACATTCTTCGTACGTGTCATTAGATGTGGAAAGCCCCGCCCATTTGTGACAATCTCTCCCTCATTAACATAGGACTTTAGTCTTGTGTTTGAATCTGCCACTATGCTGGCACACATGCATTTGTAGCTCCGCCCCTATTCAAACAGAGCACAATCTCATTTGAATTTAAAGCGACAGTCACCAAAACGCAACATTTAGGATCAGAGCCTAAAAAGGTCAGTTTCAGAGAGTTGTAAATCATTATTTGTGAGGTATTTTGAGCTGAAGTTTCACAAACACACTGTTGGAACATCAGAGACTTATTTTATACTTGTAAAAAGGGGCATATTAGGTCTCCTTTAATGCTGACAGGCGATTTATTTGCGTAATATATGTATACTAATGTAACGATAAATGTTTAACTGCTACATATATTTATGAATTTATTTATTTTATTTATTTATGCAGGGATAATGTACAGTATAACGTGGCATGTTGTGCCAGAGTTAGCTATAAAGCTAATGTACATCTGTAGTCCCTGGGCAGCAAGTTATAGCAAGTTTAACGATATTAAAAATAAAAAATAATACAGTATACACTTACAGTACAATGCAATACATACAATACATCATCGTCCATCAAATCAAATCAAATCAGTGGTTGCATACTTAATATTCTTTGAGCCAAACTTTGAGTTATTAAAAATGGTGCTCTCAGAGATGGGTTGTGGCTGGAAGGGCATCCGCTGCGTAAAACAAATGCTGGATAAGTTGGCGGTTCATTCCGCTGTGGCGACCCCGTATTAATAAAGGGACTAAGCCAAAAAGAAAATGAATGAATGAATGAAGTGGTGCTCTCTCTAATATGCACTGCTTTATTCCATCTTTCTGCTGCTCTGACTGAAAAAACTGATCCAAAAACAGTTCTCCTGAGTTTAGCTGAACGATCACCTCTAACCGATAATCTAGTCCAGAGATGACCAAAGTATGGCCTGCGGGCTGAAGTTGGCCCATTGTAACCTTTGATTTGGCCCACCATCCCATCTGAGAAGAGAGTGAGAAGGATGGGGGCAAATGTCTTTAACACAAAGATCGTCATTTATAATTCAACACAACATTCTTTTGTTTGTTTGTTTATTTTATTGCTGAGCTACAAACAAACAAAAGCAAAATGAAATTAAATGTTTCAATTAAATCTCTGTGATTCGATGGAGAAAAAACTGTGCAGAAGGTATCGGCGAGCAAATTATGGCAAAAGCTAGTGTAATTCTCTTATAAATTACATTGTTTTTGTTTTTACTGTAATACTTTTATTGTGAAATATACTGTATTAGTTAATATAAAGCAATGTTTTCTAGTAATTAAAAAAATATATATTAAATTAGGAAATCACCTTCGGCCCACTAGCCATAAGCAAGTTTTTTTTTTGGCCCTTTGTTTGAAAAAGTTTGGGCACCCCTGATCTAGTCTGTCTTATATTTGTCCTTGCAGACAATCACACATTTTCACACATCAGAGGTGGTGGTGCAAGATCATTAAATATTTTATACCTTAAACACACATCAGCATAAAATAAGAGATGAATGTTAGTAATTCAGTTGTTCAATACAGTTACAGTAATGATAGCTCCTTGGCTTTTTAGCTAAAACTTGTACAGTTTGTTTATAGATAATATACAATGGTTTTAATGTTGTAATGTTCATGCTTGTTGCACAATAAGATAAATTAGGAAAATATTAGGCAGGAAATAAAGATAATAATGATAATAAATCTGAAATGTCTAATGCTGCCTTTCATGACCTATCGATGCCTGTGTTATAGATGCAGGACATATGAAATCATATTTACTAATAAATATCTATATAAACTATATTTACTATATTATTGTATATCATTGTTTCATATCCGAGAACAGCATGCAGATTTAAAACAACTTAATTAGGGATGAGTTTATGATGACAGGACTTTCATCTTTAGGTAAATTATTCCTTCAGTTTCCTGAGTCTGTTCTTGTTTTGAGTGTTTTTCAGTACAAAGTGAACAACAGTGCGGCAGAAATGAGAGCGATGTTAGAGTCTGTTTCAGCTTCACGTTTGCTTGGCTGCTGATTTCGGGATCTTTTTTTCCTACGTGTTTCAATTATCACCTCCATCTTGCTTTTTCTGTTAAGTCAGTGTTAATGAGATTTGCACGTATTTTTACTCCGTGTGGTGTTTGACGATGTGAGAGTCTTGCACTCAAAGGTGTGGATGCGTTTGTGAAATCTCAACACGATGTGAAGCTCACGCCACTCTTATATCTCACATCATCAGCTTTGTGTTTACTTCAGGATACTGCAGAGCTCAACACCACTGGTTTCGGTGATTGGTTTGTTGCCAGTGCTAGGATTTAAAGAGAAATCTTTCCATGTCTCCATTCTATAAAAAAAAAAGAGTCAACCGTCTGCTTTTAGCTGTATATTCTAGTTGAAGCAGTTTAGTGTGGTGAAGTTGTTCAACTTGTTTACCAGTTCAACCAGTTTAACTACCAAGGTCAACGTTGGCTTAATTGGTCATATAAATCAATTGGTCATATAAAACCCAGTTTCTGCTATTAGAAATACATTTTAGTTGGATTTACAGACATATGAGCTTCCATGATCAACCTTGACTCAACCAATTAGTCATATAAAACACAGTTAATGCAATAGGAAATTGGTTTTAGTTGGATTTTACAACCATGGTCAGCATTTACAAGCTTCCATGGTCAACAATGATGCCAACAGCTTGATGGCACCTGTTTGGTCAACTAGTTTACCAGTTTATCCACCCAGGTGAACCTTGATCCCATGTGTGCCCAATCAATTGGTCATATAAAAACCCATTTACAAATTGGTTTTAGTTGGATTTTACAGGCATGTCAGATCAAGGAGGTAAAGTTAGTCGACTAGTTTCTGAGTTGAACTAGTTTAGCCACCCAGGTCAACTTTGACTCAACCAATTGGTCATATAAAACCCAGTTTCTGTCATTAGAAATTAAATTTAGTTGGATATTGGCATGTCAGCTCAAAGTCAAGTTGGTCAGCTAGTTTACCAGTTCAACCAACCAGGTAAACATTGATCCCCCCCATCGGCCATATAGAACCCTGTGTATGCAATAAGAAATTGGTTTTAGTTGGATTTAACAGGCATGTCAGCTCAAGGAGTTGAGGTTAGTCAACTAGTTTCTCAGTTCAACTAGTTTAGCCACCCAGGTCAACTTTGACCCAACCAGTTGGTCATATAAAACCCAGTTTATGTCATTAGAAATTGGATTTGGTTGGATTTTGCTGGCATGTCAGCTCAAAGTCAAGTTGGTCAGCTAATTTACCGGGTCAACCAACCAAGTAAACATTGATCCCCCTGTTGGCCACACAGAGCCCTGTGTATGCAATTACAAACTGGTTTTAGTTGCATTGTATGGGCATGTCAGCTCAAGGAGATGTAAGTTAGCAAGGTTACCAGTTCAGTCAGCTTCCCAGGTAAACTTCGACTCTGACTAGTTTCTCAGTTTAATTAGTTTAGCCACCCAGGTCAACTTTGACCCAGTTTCTGCAATTATAAATTGGTTTTAGATAGATTTTACAGTCAAAGTCAAGCTGGTCAGCTAGTTTACCAGTTCAACCAGTTCAGATCTTCAGGTAAATCCTAATACCACCTACTTGTAACTTGTCTGCAATTAGAAAGTAGATTTAGTAGTTTCAGTTTGATTTTTCCTGTCATTTGTAGCTTACATAATCTGGTATATGTTGATGCCACCAACTTGATACCTAGAAGCTATGAATAATCAGTGTGAACAATCAAAAACTGGGTTCAGCTGTATTTTCTAGTCATATCAGGTCAAGTAGTTGGTCAAGCAGATAACTAGTATTGTTAAAATAGTTTTTGCCTTCATTTCTGCAGCATGCATTAAGTTTTGGATAAATATCTCCACAGCAATGCTCTTGTAATGAATGTGTAGATTCCCTCCATGTTTCGGATTGCATTTTGTTTTAAGGCTATTGATTTGTCTTAATTAGCTGGACCAACATTTTATATTGTCGACAGCAAGCCAATTACAGAGACCGTTTCACCACCACAATTCTTCACAAAATCCATTCTAAAATACATATTTTTTGCCAGTATTGCATTCCCTAAAGACGTTGACTCAGCTGAGGTTGCTGCAATGCTTCTATTTCAACTTCTGGTCATAAGATTTCATGCAGCCCTTGTTATATAACCATTTTTGCTTCACAGCAACAACACGTCTGTGGCGTTTGGCCTGAAGTGCCCTCATTTCTCATCGTCACAGTAGAAGCTCATTAATTTGCATGGTCATTTTTTCTCTACCCTCTTCAATATCTTCTAATTTTTATGCTACTCTTTTGATGTATGAGGCTGGTGTGTGCTGTAATAGTGCTGACAGAGCTTCAGATGCCCTTGATTACTGGAACAATTAACAGAGCAGTCATGTCTGGGTGTTTTTTCTGACTACTTTTGGGAAATAAACTCTCCTGTTGTACTTGTTTTGCACTGTTAATCCAAATATCTGAGTGTGTTAGCATGTGTGGGGTCTTCAGCATGTTGGCGACAACATAATAAATGGTTAGTCTATCTGAAGGTTGGTGTATGACAGATTGAGTTGCCCTTCAGCAATGTCAGAGCTGCCAGAATTCAAGCCCAGGAGGTGACGGCGAGTTTTAGAGGAAAACAGTACAAGCACTGTAGGGGTTTGTGTAATTAAACAGAAAATAATAAAAGGTTTTTGCTGATCAGCTATCCAGTGTCTTGAGGCTAGTAAATCTGCTCTCATTCCTCTCATTTCTCTTTTGCTTCTTTCTCTTTTTATTATTGTTCTTGTTTGTTTTCCAACATTTTCCTGCTGGAAAATCCAAGTCCTATCAGTTCAAGGTGGTCATTCTGTTAACTTGCTTAACCAGGTCGAACAGCTTGAGGGCCATTTAAAAACCGTATAAAACCAACATTTATCCTCAGTTTGTTTACCAAACGTGTTTACCAATTTAACAAGTTTAGTTAGCTACCATTGTCCAAGATTTTAGC
Source organism: Danio albolineatus (assembly GCA_903798035.1). Classification (NCBI taxonomy): domain Eukaryota; kingdom Metazoa; phylum Chordata; class Actinopteri; order Cypriniformes; family Danionidae; genus Danio; species Danio albolineatus. The sequence continues at coordinate 12,274,434 of CAIGQQ010002477.1, forward strand.
TGGTCTTTGTAGTCACATCTAGGTCGACGTGTACCATTTAAACTACTTTAGCTTTAACCCTATGCCTACCACAAACTGGTTCTAGCTGCTTCTATTTTCCAGTCAGTGCTCATGGTGGTCTATATGGTCAAGTAGCTTAGCACACAGAGTCAACCTTGACCATCTAGAAATCATATAAAACTAGCAAGAAACTTTAGGAACTGATCTCAATTTGGTCAATTTGGCCAAAGTTTACCAGTTTAACCACCTTGAAACCTAGATACAGTATAAAACTAAAGCCTACCATAAAAAAATCTGGTCTTAGCTGGATTTTACAGTCATCAGCTCAATTGTTAGTCAGCTCAATAGTTGGTCAACTAGTTTACACAATTCAGCCAGTTTAGCTACCATTGTCCACCATTAGAACTTTGTAATCAAATCATTTAAACCAGCTTAACTTTCCAGGTCAACCTGATGCAATCTGGAGGGGAAACAGTGCTTCTATTTTCCAGTAATATAAGATTGTGGTGGTCAAGTAGTTTAGGACACCGGGTCAACCTTGACCCCACCGGCTAAATGACCTAGAAATCATACAAAACTAGCTTGAGCCTTTAGAAACTGGTCTCAAAGTGGTCAAGTTGGTCAACTAGTCCAGTTCAACCAGTTTAGCTACCCATGCCACCATCCTGATTCAATAGATTCAATATTAAACCAAAGTCTACCATCAGAAACTAGTTTAATCTGAAAGTTGTCAAGGTGGTCAGTTTGGTCACCTAGTTGACGAATTAAGAGGCTGGCCCAGATCAACCTTGATGCCACCACCTTAAACCTGAAAACAACATAAAACCATAGGAAACTGGTTTCATCTGGATTTTCCATCAGAGTCTGTCATTAATCTTCCTCATTTGAAGGTTTCATTGAGTTTCTGGTGAATGTGTGTCATAACTATAATTTGCTTCTGAGTTTTTTTTTTCTCCAAAGACCAAATGACTATGTATTCAGTTCATTTTCTTTCCTTTTTTCTAGCCTGAATTGTGGGAATCTTGTCCATCCTGTTTTAAGCAGGTAATGCTTTGCAGGCAGCCCTTTTTATTTCAGTCATCTCTTCTCTTAAACCTCATCCGGAGCCATCCATTCATCTCTGGTTGTTTTGCCATTCTGTCTCATTAATCCTGCTCAAACACTAACCCAAGGCGCTATTTGAACTGGATTGCCTGCTATCCTGCTATGCATCGCTAATGTGGAGATATGCAAGATTTATGTGTGCCGTCCGATTTGTCTTACCCACGTTGAATATGTAACACGAATCTCCTTGTGCTGAAGTCGCAGCGGGAGTCGGGCGTTCGTTCTCAGTCAGAAAATGAATTATGTTTCCTCAGCTGATTCGGCAGGAGTCCTGTAATCCCACGCTTCGTGACGAGACGGAGCGCTTTGAGTCTGTAAACAGTCCCGTCAAGCTCTGGATGGAGATGAAACACTTATTCGTCACGAGTCACTGCTTAACATACATGCCATGGGGGCTTGACGTACACGCGCCCCCGGTGACCTCCCGTAAAACCCAGAGCGATGCTTTTCTGTTCGATATGTGAAGTGCATTTGACAGTTAAATGTTGCTTTTTTTATGGTTTGCCGTCAAAACAAATCACACCATTGGAAATAACCCTCAAAGCAACACATGTCAAGCACTTAACTGGGACAATAAGAGAGAAATGTTGTTCTGAAGCAGTCAGGATGGTGGAAATACAGCTGAACGTGTCCCCGCGGCCCGCTTTCCTCATTCTGGCATTGATTTCCAGACCTGAGATGCCCAAAATAAGACCCTGAATGTTGCTTTACCTGTGTCTTTTTTTAGGCAACATCTGGGATGCAAAGTAGGGCAACAATTGAGGCCTTCCGAGCAGGCTTATTATTGTTAACTGAAACTACAACGGCTTAAAGTAATGGAAATAAACACCTAAAAAAAAAAGATTCAAGCTGATTTCCAGGGCAACAGTTCTCATGTTCGTTTAGTTCATTCACCAAAAATGACTTAAACTAACTGAATTAATACTTAATGCTGAAAACTTTGACATGCTGAAAACACAACAAAGCTGAAATCATAAAAACAAAAGGGATAACCATCTATATTTTCCGGGCGCCACGGTGGACGAGTGGTTAGCACGTTCGCCTCACAGCAAGAAGGTCGCTGGTTCGATCCCCGGCTGGGCCAGTTGGCATTTCTGTGTGGAGTTTGCATGTTCTCCCCGTGGTTGCGTGGGTTTCCTCCGGGTGCTCCGGTTTCCCCCACAAGTCCAAAGATGTGCGGTACAGGTGAATTGGGTAAGCTAAATTGTCCGTAGTGTATGTGTGTGAATGTGTATGTATGGATGTGTTTCCCAGAGATGGGTTGTGGCTGGAAGGGCATCCGCTGCGTAAAACAAATGCCGGATAAGTTGGCGATTCATTCCGCTGTGGCGACCCCGGATTAAAAAAGGGACTAAGCCGAAAAGAAAATGAATGAATGAATGAATCTATATTTTCCAAAGATCCCGATATTGTGATATAT
>CAIGQQ010002477.1:12277357-12310859 GCA_903798035.1 Danio albolineatus
TATATATATATACGCTACCTGACAAAAGTCTTGTTGCCTATCCAAGTTTTAGGAACAACAAATACTAACTTGACTTCTAGTTGATCATTTGGTTTCAGAAGTGTCTTACATGAAAGGCAAAAGCCTCTAGATTACGCTTATTTTAGCCAAATTAAAAATATGATCATGCCTTGATTTTTAATTGTTTAATCAGGACAGTAAGGTCTGACTTTGCTTAGACAAACGTCTTGTCATTTGAGAGAAATAATGTCCAGTATAGAATATAAAGTCATGGTGCAGTGGAAAAAGAATTATTATTCTAAAAGACTCCCATAAGCTCGAAGGTCTAGTACTTCATCCATCTCTGCAATGACTCAAATAAGTCATCTGAAATGGCAAAGAAAATGTTCTTGCAGGACTCCCAGAGTTCATCAGGATTCTTTAGATTCATCTTCAATGCCTTCTCCTCCATTTTACCCCAGACATGCTCAATAATGTTCATGTCTGGTGACTGGGCTGGCCAATCCTGGAGCACCTTGACCATCTTTGCTTTCAGGAATTGTGATGTGGAGGCTGAAGGATGAGAAGGAGCGCTATCCTGCTGGAGAATCTGCCCTCTCCTGTGGTTTGTAATATAATAGGCAGAACAAATGTCTTGATACCTCAGGCTGTTGATGTTGCCGTCCACTCTGCAGATCTCTTGCACACCCGTATACTGAAGGTAACCCCAAACCATGATTTTTCTTCACCAAACTTGACTGATTTCTGTGAGAATATTGGGTCCATGCGGGTTCCAGTAGGTCTTCGAACTAGAAGTCGAGTTATTATTTGTGGCTCTTAAAACTTTGATTGAGGACAAGACTTTTGTCAGGTTGTGTAGATGTTTTTCAGGTGACAAGTCTTTTTTTCTAATTAATTTCTGGTCCTGCCTAAATATTTATTGCCAGTTGTCTAGTTTTACTCAGAAATACAAGTGCCTAATTTTGATGAAAACATTCTTTGCTCAGCCTCTAAAACATGACATTATTTATGAATGACCATACCTAAAAATGTTCTACAGTATCTTTCAATTTTAGTTAAACTATTAGTCAATTTCCAAAAGTTAATGCCAAGACCCACATGCTTATTTCTCATTTAATGTCTAATTGCACTTGGAAATACAATTTCTAGAGTTTTAGAGACTTTACGGACTTTAAAAATGAGAGCTCTTTAATATTTCGTTTTGAATTATTCACATTTCTTCAAAGATGAAACGTTTGTCTTTACAATATTTTGTGTAATTTATCATCTTTTTCTTCAACCAATTATGTTGAACGACCTTATATAGTCATTTTTCCTTATAGTCATTTTAATTTTTTTGTCCCAATCAATAAAATCAGACCACACTCACTTTTTTCCTCGTTAAATCTCGTGTTTTAATTAGAAATACAACAGCAGCAGTTCTTGATGACTTTAAGAGCACTTTTACGTCTACAAAAACTTGGACTGGGTCTTAAAATACACAATATGCACCAGTTTTGAGATATTTTCCCTATGTTCTTCAAGGTTGACGTGTTTAACCTTCTCAATCGACGCTGCCTCCGATGAAAAGAAGGACGTGTTAAAGGGCTAGAGAGAGAAATGGTGAAAGACAGAGTGTTTTAAAGGCTAGCATGACTCATGCGTTTTAGCGGATGACCTCCAGTTGGTGCCCAACCAACCCACAAACCCATCTGAACGTCAATTATCTCTGGATTGAGCGCGGTTTAGCTGGGCTAATTTCACACTCTCTGCCACTCTTCCTCTGAAGACGACGTCAGATGTCAGCTGGATGATGGCCGCCAGCGAGGCTACGCTAAAGCTCATTATTTCAGAAGAGATTAATTAATGAACGCTAATAGCCGTGTTGAATGCTCAATTTAATTTGAGCTCGCCGGCCTGGAAGGTCGTACTTGGATCTGTGCACCAGGCTGACCCTATAATGTCTTGAATATTTTTGTCTCTTTATGTGTGTGCATGACTGCTGACTGTTCACCGTCTCACAATGTGCCTCTTTGTGTTTGTTCCCAATGCAAAATCAGATGCTTGTGTCAAAAGACAAGCACTCGTGAAAGGAGTCTGCCGTAAAGAAAAAGTTGAACCAAATAGTGCTGTTGAGGATGTTCTGGTCGCAATGACTGTAACTTATAGGTCTTAAGTAGAAAATTAAGGCATCAAAATTGTCTGACTCTGGCCATTTTGGAATTATTTGACTCAGTGAGTCGTTATGTGAAGATTCAGTCAGACCAGATACTTTGAATCAGTTTACCAATGAGTTGAATCAATTGAATCAAATAGTTATTAATGATCGATAAGTGAGGATTTGGAATCATTTGAATCATTGAATCAGGATATACTGGAGAGTAGATCAATTGAATCAGTGAAATGACTCACTCTGATCAATTTACTCCATTGAATTAATTTGAATCAGTGAGTCATTAACTGGATCACACTTTATATTCAGTGAGTTGTTTACTGAAGAGTTACTATGACCTGATCGATTAAATCAGTGTAATGTTATTAGACTCCCTCTGACTAGGTCTTTAAGTGAAGTTTTCCTCCAAATTAATCATTTGAATCATTAAATCATTAATAGCAGACTTGCTCTGACCAGATACTTTGAATCAGTGAGTCATGAATTGGACATTCAGACTGATTTAGTAAGTTGTTTACCGAAGAGTTGCTCTGACTGGATCAATTGAATCCATGAGTTATTAACTAGAGACTTGCTCTGGTAAAATCTTTTGAATCAGTGAGTCAGTAAATGAAGGTTTCGTCCAAATGAATCATTTGATTCAGTTATATTAACTTGCTCTGACCAGATACTTTGATTCAGTGAGTCAGGAACTGGACATTTAAACTGATTCAGTAAGTTTTTTAACAAAGACAGGATCAATTGAATCAATGAGTTATTAATTAAAGATTTACTCTGACCAAATCAGTTGTATAAATGAGTCTTTATTTGTAGATTCCCTATAATGGAATCATTTAAATCAGTTAATCATTAGCAGATACATCCTCTAAACATAAAGTTTGAATCAGTGAGTCATGAACAGTGATTCAGTGAGTTGTTTACCGAAGAGTTGCTTTGACTGGATCAATTGAGTCAATGAACTAACCAGAGACTTGCTTTGTCCGAATTCTCTCCAATTGAATCAATGAGTTAACTAGAGACTCACTCTCACTGAACAAATTAATCTTAACTGTTGTAAAACATGCAAATAACATGCACCACGCTAGCATGGAGTGTCTTGTGAATCAGAGAGTGTTTTCTTCATCAAACTGACCCAGAAGGCAGACAGCTTTATTTTTTACCCTGGTGTTCGCTCTTCTCCCTTTGCTCCAGATAGCAGCAGTGTCCCAAGACGTCGTCGCTCTACCGTATCGCAGAAATATAGGCCAACCCTACGGGACAATGCCTTCAGTTCAGCACAGGGATTTCAGCATTTATGGACGCATTTATCTAGCTTTCTCTTCACTTGCGTTAAATAAGGCTGACGTGACTCCCAAGTTTACAGCCTGTTTTTCTTTTGTGTTGGTCCTTGGGACATACAATGCAAAATAAATGCTTTTCCTGCTTATTTTTTTGGCTTGTTTCTTGTCCAAATATCTGAAACCTCTTAAATCAAGAAGCATTTTCTAGATAAACAATAATTAATGTCTTGTTTTCAGAAATGGAGTTAAAATTAAGTGATTTTTAATTAAAGCAAGATGAAATAATAATAATAAAATGATAAAAATAATGAAGTGGGGTTAGCTAAATCTTGTTTGAGCTTTGAAATAACATTATTTTGCTTACCCTGATGGCGGATTATTTTGATTGTTGTAAAGAAAAACTACATTTTTATTATTCTTGAAAATGCTTCTTGATTAAACCCTTGTGTGCTGTTGGGGATATTTTCATCCACTCTGGGGTGGTTTGGGGTCTTAATTTGGCCACAAATTTCTCTGTGTTTCAGCAAATGGAATGATTTTTGGTGACAAATCTGATTTTGACACACATTTTAACAAAACACTGTGAAAATTTAAAACAGTTCACCAATACATTCAAATTGGGCAAACTGACTACCCCTTCGTTATGTTGGGGGCTGTTTTTGCCCCATTGACTTTCATTATATTCACATTTATTGATTGCAAAATCATGACAGCATATAATCATGCATTCTTGATTGTTGATGATTTTCTTTATTGGGAAGAGGTCAAATGTGTCATTTTCACTGTTGATCATCAGTTGCAATGCAAAAAAAGCTTAGTTTCTAGCTTTTATATGGAGTAATATGGAGCAAAGGTTGTTCAAATATCAAATGGATAGCAGGAAGTAAAACACTGAATGGGAGGCATAAAGGAAAGTCCCTATTTTTGTGATTTATACCATATTTCAAAGGAGATATCACTAGAAAATAACCACATATGTTGGGCATGATCCTTACATCATGAAGAGGGTCGAGTTTTCTACTGAACTAAGAAATACTTGCCTGTCGTTGAGGCGGTAGATACTGTATAAGCTAACGTTACATGAAAAAGTACTGTAGTAAATAATATAGTGTTTGGAAGCAAACTATTGATAATTACTTGAATTAAACTGTCTTAGTAATTATATTGTAGCTATGTTACGACAGACGCTACGGTAGTAATAAACAAATTATTCAATAGGCTTCAGTTCTGTACGCTATATTCACAATGCACCACAGTTTACACTAACGTTACAGTATTTAATACAGTTTATCAGTTTACTACATCACAGTATTCTGTAGCATTCATTAACAAAGAGTTGTAGACATTATAAACTTTACTATGTGGTTTACATGGCAGGGTATGTTATTTATATTCTCCTGGATTTTGTAAGTGTGGTGGTGTTTGTATCTGATTTTTATACAGTATAACACGTTAACATATTTATACACATGTCTAGGCCTGTATATAATCATTATTAGTGCTGTCAAACTAATTGTAGCGTTTGCACACATGGATGTTTTGAATAAATGTTGATTATATGCCGCCTTTTCTTCTGTTTCTTGAAATTTCTCTGCTTTATGAGCAAAAACTTTTGTAAATCTGGAAAAGCTGCTCGGTATTTCTTATTTTGGCCGATTTAAACAATTATAAACAACATAAAACAGAAACATTTTGACGTTCTGATAGCGATTCCAATGTAGAAGAATCACTTCCTGCCCTCTATCTGAGTCTTAATTCTTCAATAACATCACGTGAAAATATAGTGTGTGTATGTGTGTAAGAGAAGGAGACCTTTGCGTACTTACCTTTAAAATGTCTGAGAAACACAAAATCAGCACTCAAAACATACTAAACATAGTATGTATATTTATACACACACACTATAATCTGCTGTTATTTTCTGTAGAACTCCATATAAAAGTCAGAAGCTTTTTTTGCACAGGCCTATCTAAAGGGTTAATGCTGCCAACTGATGATCAACAGTAAAACTTCAAATATTACCTCTTCCCGACAGCGAAAACCACCAACAATCAACAATGCATGATTACATGCTGTCAAGGCTTTGCAATAAAAAAAACGTGATTAAAATGGCAGTCAATGAGGCAAAAACAGCCCCCAACATAACGAAAGGGTAGTCAATTTGCATGTATTGTAGAATCTTTGAAAATTTACCAATGCATTTTCCCAAAATATGTATCAAATTAAGATCTGTCGCCGAAAATCATTCCATTTGATTTGAACAAGGGTTAAGAATAGAAGATATTTGGTCTAGAAACAAGACTAAAACTCAAAGTAAGTAAAGCATTTATTGCAGTGTTAAGTGTGTATGTGTTTTAGCCTGTGTAGGAGTCCATCAGTGGAGTAATTGCTGTGATGCATGAGGTCTGGCTCCTCTGTTCCTCTCTTTTTCTCCTTCTGTCTTCATGCTTATTAAAAACCCAGCAGACGCCCTGAGAAGCTCTGCGATGCTCCTCAATTAATCTGCACAGCAATCTCTCAGCCTTCACTGAGATCTTCTGCTTATTTTCAGACAGATACGTGCACAGACACATTAACACAGACAGTCTTTTGTTAGCAGGTAAACATGAACTGGTAAATGCATTTATGGTAATAGTGTTGTGATGGACTCTTTAATGAGACTGTCATTGTGTTCAAATACTTCATTTATTTATTTATTTTTGTTATAGTGTCTTGATTTCAGTCATGCAAAATGACTTTTACACATTTATTCAAGCATGCAACAATTTGTTATATAAATTCTATAAATTATTATCTGCTGCGTAAACCATATGCTGGATAAGTTGGCGGTTCATTCTGTTGTGGCGACCCTAGATTAATAAAGGGACTAAGCTGAAAAGACAATGAATGAATGAATATATTGCGATATAAATACAAATGAACCAGACTGCTTTAATAGCTCTGTTGAAAAGAATTCCTTAATTTAGGATGATTCTCGGGGGGATTTAATCATTTTGCATTATTAAAACACCAAATTTCAAGCATTGATAAATACACCAGAGCAAAGATACAACTGAAACAAGCAGTGCTTTACAGTCCTAATAGTATACAGCCACAGAAACTGAAAAGCAAAATGTAAAATAACACTATTGTCTTTAACTTATTAATAAATCTATTTAATTAACTTACATTATTTATTAAAGTTACAGATTATAAAGTTTCTAGTGCCTTGATCAGCTTTCGCTCACGGTCATGAAAAACCTGGAAAAAAAAATCAATTTTGACATGGTATTCTCCAGGCCTGGAAAACTTTTGGAAAAACCAACAAAGTTTTGGAAAAGTCATGGACATTATTTAACAAATGTCTGTATACTTAAATATACTGTAGGTTAGTTGTCTTCTTTTCTGTCCATGGTCAAACACATGGTCTCACGTTATTAGTGCTGTGTGAACATTATCTAAATACATTTTACATAGATATAATTAAGATTCATTTAAACTAAATAAATTGTTGCATGTTTTATGATATTCTGTAATAACTTTGAAGATGCATAATTGTTCTTATAATTTAACATGTATACATAGACATTACCTAAAACATTAGGTCATAAAAATTTCCTTCAAAGTCCTGAAAAAGTCCTGGAAAAGTCATGGAATTTTAGTAGTAAAAATGTGTATGAACCATGTTTGAAGCTTTAAGATGTTCAGAATTCTCCCACAGTCACAGTCCTTGCATGCACATAAGTTCACAGAACTCATTAGGATTTGTTTTTGAACTTAAATGGTTTGTTGCAGTCGGTTTCCTCAAACGGTTTGAGTTACCTCAACTTTTGGGGTTTTACAGTGTAATGTGAACTTAATCCATTTGAGTAAATGAAGCAATTTGAGCACAGTAAAAGTAAATAAGTGTAGGGAACTCAAACCAATTGAGTACTGTAAAACCCAATAAGTTAAGGCAACTCAAACCGTTTGAGGAAACCGATTACAACAAGACATTTGAGTTAAAAACGTATCTATATGAGTACTGTGAACTTACTCTATTTAAGTTGAAGTAATGAGCTGTTTAATTAACTCTTTACCTTTAACACTGAGTTCAAAACACTTTTCAAATGAGTAGAATTAACTTTCAGTAAATTTTGAGTTAACTACACTCAATTTATTTGATAAAGTTGACTGTTGGGTTTTACAGTGTATTATTATTATTATTATTATTTTATCATTATTATTATTATTCATTCAATCATTTTCTTTTCGGCATAGTTCCTTTATTAATCCGGGGGCGCCACAGTGGAATGAACCGCCAACGTATCCAGCACATGTTTTACGCAGCGGATGCCCTTCCAGCCACAACCCATCTCTGGGAAACATCCATACACACTCATTCACACACATACACTACGGACAATTTAGCCTGCCCAATTCACCTGTACCGCATGTCTTTGGACTGTGGGGGAAACCGGAGCACCCGGAGGAAACCCACACGAACACGGGGAGAACATGCAAACTCAACACAGAAATGACAACTGACCCAGCCGAGGCTCGAACCAGCGACCTTCTTGCTGTGAGACGACAGCACTACCTACTGCACCACTGCGTCGCCCATTATTATTATTATTATTATTATTATTATTATTATTATTAATAATAATAAATAAAATAATGTTTTTTTTTTTACTTTTCATGCAAAAGCTGCATCTCCTTCATAGTTTTTCACTCTCCTGTAAAAGCAGTTGAATAACTGATCTGTGACAACGGGAGACAATGAGATATAACGCACGAATACGACTCATTCCTGTCTTTAATCTTCCAGACCAGCGACCAAAGCACCAGAGGCGGAGAAGAAGGAGCGTCCCACCAGCACCATGAGCGAAGCCTCAAACTACACCGGCGGCTCAGACTACACCACACATCCCAGCAGCCCCACAACCAGAGTGAGTCTCCGCTAACTAACCAGTGATGCCTTTCCTATCATACAAACTACCAAATATTGTAGCCTATATCTCATGTACCGTACAGATGCATTTATAGGCTACTATAAATTAAAACTGTTTAACTAACCGGATCACCAACTAAATCACCAACCATGGTCTGATTCCTGCTGGACATACTGCACTGTCCCATCATGCATCAGTAGCACGTTATGTAATTATTGCCCTCATTAGTGCACATTTGCTTGAATTTCTTTGCTCTGTGGTGTTGAGGTTATGTAAAGGAGCAGAAATGCGGGCAACTAGTTAGATTTCCATTTTTATATGTGCTTTCAGTAAATCCTGGTGTTTCCTTCTTGCATTTTTAATGTAAGATATGCAAAATATGCCTCATTATTCAAGGCTTTGGAAAGACTAGTCAGCTCGTCATCCTGAAAGTGTCTTTTTAAACTTCTCTTGCCTTTTTATAACAGCCAAATAGAATAAACAATTCATGAGTGACTTTGGCTGACACTGCCGCTGTTTCTCAAGTAAATAAGTGAATGAATATGCATGCAGTTTATGCATATATACAGTATATAATACATTGTTTTCATGACGGTTTAGCACTTTCAGACATTGATTGTCGTTATCAGTGCAAAAAAAGTCAAGTTATTTATTAAAAATTGATGTTTTCAGATATACAGATCTGATTTATTTTTCATTTTATTTATTTGTATTTGTTTTTATACAGTTTTTATTTCAATATTTTGTTTTCAGACATTTATTTTCATTATCATAGTGCAAAAAAGCCAAGTTGTATATATTTTTTTCAGATATCCAGTTCTGATATTTTTATTTACATTTTATTATTTCATTTTAAATTATTTTTATTAAAATTGTTGTACATTTTTATAGATTTTTTTATTTTATTATTGTAATTATTTTATAATTATTTTTTTATATGCAGTATATAATTGTTTTTTAGGGTTTTTTAACCTTCAATGGATAGAATAGTGCAGAGAATGGACAGGAAATAGTTGGGAGCAGAGAGAGGGGAAGGGTCGGCAAAGGACCTCGAGCTGGGAATCAAACTCAGGTTGCCGTGAGAAGTATAGTGCTATATGTCAGCTCACCTAACCACTAGGCTATTGATGCCAGCTATTTTATTATTTTGTATCGTTAAGCTGAGTTAAATTTTTTTTTTTTTCAGATAACCAATTCCGATATTTTTGTTTTCATTTTATTATTTCAATTTAAATAATTTTGAGTAAAATTGCTGTAAATTTTTATACAATTTGTATTTATTTATTTTTTTCAGACATTTATTGCAGTTATCATAGTGTGAAGCTAAGTTTAATATATATATTTTTTTCAGATTTCCAGTTCTTATATTTTTTATTTAATTTATTTATTTATTTTTTAATTATATTTGTGTTAAAGGTGTTATTAATTTTATGCATTTTATCCATCCATCCATTTTCTTTTCGGCTTAGTCCCTTTATTAATCCGGGGTCGCCACAGTGGAATGTACCACCAACTTATCCAGCATTTGTTTTACGCAGCGGATGCCCTTCCAGCCACAACCCATCTCTGGGAAACACATCCACACATTCACACACATACACTACGGACAATTTAGCTTACCCAATTCACCTGTACCGCATGTCTTTGGACTGTGGGGGAAACCGGAGCACCCGGAGGAAACCCACGCAACCACGGGGAGAACATGCAAACTCCACACAGAAATGCCAACTGGCCCAGCCGGAGATCGAACCAGCGACCTTCTTGCTGTGAGGCGAACGTGCTAACCACTCGGCCACCGTGGCGCCCATTATGCATTTTATACAGTTTTTATTTTATTATTTTATTTTCAAATGTTTGTTGTCATTATCATAGTGCTAGAAAAGCTAAGTATACTCTAAGTTCATAAATTTTTTTTTTTTGCTGTACATAAGACAGAGTGGAATAAAGAGACAGATTATAAAAACAGAAATAAGCCAAGGTAACAGCTTAATTAATCTGAAAATGAAGCAATGGAAATACTGTTAGAATAATATTATAATAAATAATTCATTATTTAATTTTAAACGACATTTTTGTTAAAATTGTTATTAATTTTATATGATTTTTATTTTGATATTTTATTTTCAGATTTTTTTTTCATTATCATAAAATTATTTAAAAATGTTTTTTTAGATTTCCAGTTCATAATTTTTTTATTTTATTTAATTATTTATTACAATTTTTATTAAAAATTATTTTAGTATTTTATTTTTTGACATTTATTCTTATTATCATAGTGGGAAAAGTTAAATAAAAAATAAAAATAAAAAATTCTGATATTCAGTTTTGAAACTTTAATAAAAGTTTATTATTTTTTAACATTTTATTAACTTTAACAAGTTGTACATTTTAATAATTGTGATTTAACTTAAAATTTAATAATCATAAGAACAATAACAATGATAACAATAACATTTAGTAATTTATAGATGTCAGATATTCTTTTTTGTGATATTCTGATATTTGTCATATTCTGGTTCTGATATTTTTATTTAAGTTTGTATATGATATAATTCATTAAATATAATCATACTGTATGTAATCAAATTTATTATTATAATTTAGTTTTGACTTACACTGTAATCATGCGCATTATGGTATTTTATCTATTTTAGATTGTGTATTTTATTTTGTATCCTAACATACATTTACAATACTGATTTCTATGTATTTATTTTGATTTAATACCAGTTATTTATACTCATTGAACACTTGAACATTGTGTCTGATGACAATGAGTTGAACGTCAGAAAAGCTCTCCTGTTGTTCTCTGTGTGTTGAGCATCTTTTGAACTGCTGTTGATTCATAATGCATGCGTCTTCTGAGTTCTACTAAACGACTTCACTAGTAAGCTGTAATTATTTACAACTCAATGGCTGAATAATGCATACGGACGAGCTTGAGTCCTCACAAGTGTCATTTCTCAGAATAAAAACGTGCTGTCTGTGTGTTTGCAGCCGTCCCGGTCCTCAAAGAAAGTGCACAACTTTGGGAAAAGGTCCAACTCCATCAAGAGGAACCCCAATGCACCGGTGGTCAAAAACGGCTGGCTTCACAAACAGGTACAAGACTCTGGCAATCTTTCAAAACAAAACTTTAGGAGAAAAAATAAAGTTTAAAATCACAATAAAATTACATTATTAAATTATCAATTTTGAATTTAATTAAATTATTATTGATGCGTTTAATCTAAAGTAATGGATTTTTTTAATGCATATAAATATTTAACATTTTTATTTATTTTATTTTATTATTAATTAAAACAGATTTATTAATTAGTTAAGCACATGTACACCTATATTCTCATTAGCATCATGCCATTAATAACAAAATACAATAAAAATGTAATTAGTCTTCCTGTATAGATCCTAAAAATTTTAATATTTATTGTAATATAATAGTTAATACAACTATTAATATAGCTTAATCATTAAAAATATTATTAAATTGATAAATTAATGAATACATGAATGAATTAATGAATAAATAAATCTCACCAATCAGTCCTTGATATGCTTGTTATTATTATTTCCTTCATTCATTCACTCATTCATTCATTTTCTTTTCGGCTTTGTCCCATTATTAATCTGGGGTCACCACAGTGGAATGAACTGCCAACTTATCCAGCACATGTTTTACGCAGTGGATGCCCTTTTAACTGCAACCCATCACTGGGAAATATTTCCTTCGTTTATTTATTTATTTATTTATTTATTTATTTATTTATGTATGTATGTATGTATGTATGTATGTATGTATGTATGTATGTATTTATTTATTTATTTATTTATTTATTTATTCATTCATTTATTCATTCATTCATTCATTTTTACTTTTTTATTTGTTAAATGTTTCTTTCTATTTAGGGGGTATGATAATAGTAGTGATACGCTGATATAATGATAATTATATGCATTTCCATTGTGTCGTTACGCTTATATACTTAAACGTTTACCATGATTACACCACATTGAATGTCCAACAAAATGCATGCGGATGTAAAAGTTGCAGTGGTTACTGATGACCACATTTTCACAGATCTGACAGCGCTTTAAAGCTTCTCCATCAAAACTCTCATCTGTGTGTGTTTTTGTGCATGCACAACTCCACGTTAATGCTTTCGCATCATATTTTTCACAACAACTTGTCCTTTTGCATTAAATTCATAAATCAAGCAGCAATATCAGTAACATAAGTGCATGTTTGTGTGTGCATGTTGTGCACAGGTTTGTGTGTGCTCAGCTTTACTTGTGAGGGTCAGTTGTACTCCCTTTTATTGTGAAAAAATTTGAGAACATTTGACTGGTCCACACTAATTAAAAATGCTCAGAAATTGGGCAGAATGTGTTTTTCTTTAGTATCTAATGATTGGCACATCAGGGTTAGGGTTAGGACTAGGGGCAGGCCAAAGAAAACACTATTAACCTTACAGAGAAACAATCTGTAAGCTATCGTCATTGCAAAGTCTATGCAATGTCCTCAGTAACAGCATAAAAAAACATGTGTTACAGTATGTGTGTGTGCTAATGTCTGCGTATGTGTGTGTGTGTGTTTCAGCATTCAGTGTCCCTTTGAAACCAGTGTATGTTTCCACCAAAAAACACCACTTCTGAGGTGGTCTCTTCCCTTCCATCAAAGCGGTTCCTGTGAAACCATCATGCTTTGTTGTCTAAATTAAAATGTACATGCTTACACGGTGCGAACATTAACACAACAAACAGTAAAACACGAGGGAGGAATGCGAAGATGATTCCTGCATCGCTTAAAACCACTTGCCTTTAAAAAGAGATGAGTTTGCGCTCTGCTTGAGAGCTGCAACACCACTGACAATAAATCAACAGCGAAATAAGACCTGAGGAACTACTGCCTGAGGAACTTAAAGGCGGGGCATATTGAGTAGCCCCTCCCCTTTAAAAAAAATAGCCAATAGTGATTCATTTATTAACTGTTAAACTAAACTGACCACAGCCGCAGTTTATAATAGCAATGCTGAGTCTGTTTAATCGCTTGAAAATGCAGGATTCACTTTAATTCAATGCACAGCAAAAAAAATCAGTGTACATTTAACTCAGTTTGAGTTTAACTTAACATCCTTTGGGTGTACATATGACTCCCTCCATTTTGGAGTTAAAATAACACTTTCTAAAGTTCATTTAACACAGTAAGAGTTTATTCTTACATCAAAATGGAGTGTGTGTTACTCTTCAAAGTGTTAATATAATAAATTTGTACATTACTCTTACACTTTATTTAATAATAAATAATTCTAAATGGATTATGCATGTGTATATAAGCTAATGAGTACATATAGTACACTGCTTCTGATGAGAATTAATTTATTATATCTTATAGTTTATTATATCATCAAGACTCAAAAAACTGGACCTCCCATCACTAGTGGGAAATACTCTGCATAATGGGGTAAAAGTTTAACTCTTACTGTAAATATACGCTCTTTCACACTCGTGGATTAAAATGTAGTCCAGTTTTAACACTGAACAACACCAAAAAAATCACACTGTATATTTAACACTGGAATTTTTGCTGTGTGGGTCTGATTAGGGCTGCACAATATATAGTTTCGGCATTGATATCGCATTGTGCGCATCTGCAATTGTCACATCGCAGGACATGCAATGTTGAGTTTTAGTTATAGTTACTTACTAAGTATACAGGGCTCGCAAAATCACTAGCCTGACGTCCCGGCGCTATTGCTTTTTCCTGTCAGGCTACCAAGATCTATCTGTACTTGGTCAGGCTACCAAAATCTGTCTATTGGATAATTATATATGTGCTGTGCTGCTGATACGGCAGAAATAAATCCTTTTTTTTACTTAAGAGAAGCCACAATATGAACAATTACCTCTCAAATAATGTAATCTTGGGGGAGGCATGGTGGCTTAGGGGTTAACACTGTTGCCTAACAGCAAGAAGGTTGCTGGTTCGAGTCCCGGCTAGGCCAGTTGGCATTTCAGTGTTGAGTTTGCATGTAGGCACATTCATGTAGGTTTCCTGCAGGTGCTCCGATTTCCCCCACTGTTCGTAGTGTGTGTGAATGTGTGTTTATGGTTGTCTCCCAGTACTGGGTTGCAACTGGAAGGGCATCCTCTGCACAAAACATACGCTAGAGTAGTTGGTGGTTCATTCCACTGTGGTAATCTCTGAAATTAAGACTAACACGAAGGAAAATTAATGAATGAAGGAATAACATAGTGTTTCAAATCGCCGAAGCACACAAACACTCGCACTGACACAGAGATTCAGATACAGAAATGAATATGTATTTGAATTTACAGGGCTTGGCTGTCATTGGCTGGCTGATTTGATTGACAGTTCTTGTGCTGCTGGTGTTTTTCAGGACAGCACCGGGATGAAGATGTGGAAGAAGAGATGGTTCGTTCTGTCTGATATGTGCCTCTTCTACTACAGAGGTGAGTTCAGCATCTCTGTTTACACTTATTCATAAACACAACACTCTCTTTTTATCATTACACTATATATTTGATGTTTGTGTTTGAGGATTAATGTTCAGTCGCGGGCCGTGACCAAACATTTCTGTTCAGTATGATCAAGTGGCACATTTGCACTGTTATTTATCGGTTTTGCTCTGTGTAGTTTTCATATAAGAGCACTGTGAAGGTGGAAAACATAGTGAACAAGCTGTTATAAATGTAATGTGCTCTTGAACGAGTTTGCTAGTGCTTTGAATCAACTTTGTGCACAGTATCAAGATTTGCTAATTAATGATTCTTAGTTATTTGATTCACTTAAGATTCAGATTCATGCACCTTTTGAATCTTTTTGCTGTGAGTGAATCAGATTCATAAGTCTGCATGATGATTTGATTCAATTAAGACTCAGTTTATGTTTCTTTTGAATCTTTTCTTGTTGTGAGTGAATCAGAGAGTGAGTCATTAGATTGATTCAGACTGGCAACACAATGCATATAAAGAATGAAGTACAGTACAGAATATGATGCTGAATACAGTGAGGAGCAGAATTGAGGTGTGTGTGTTAAAGTCTCCTGAGGACACACTCTCAGATCTCCATAAATTGTTCAATTAAGCAGTCCGAAGGTGCGATCAGATCCCTCTTTCACCGCAGACCCACGAGGGCTGAAGCTGTTGACCGGCTGACAGTGAAGACAGAGCCGTTTTCGTGCTCAGACTGCACAGGCTCCTCATGTCATGCGCATCCGATTTAATCATGCTCAAGAAGCCAATGATGGAGGACAGGTGCACATCTGAGGCCAAGATCTCTGGCGCCTCCTGTCTGTGTCTGCTGGTACTGCATGCACTCATCATGTACTAGTTAAAGGCACAATATATACGATTTCTTTTCATTAATATTTGTGCTGTCGATAGATTAACCGTGATTAATCACATCCAGAGTAAAAGTTCAAATTGACTAAATACATTGAGTGTACTGTGTATATATATATGCATGACTATATTGTCTAAAACAGTGGTTCTCAAACTGTGGTACGCGTACCATTAGTGGTACGCCGGTTTACTTCCAGTGGTACGCGGAAGAATCGCTGAATAATAAAAGAATAAACTGAACACACTTGTTTAACCCTTTGACACGTACGATAACACCGTGATCAGAGAGCATTGGCTGTTCCCTGAAGTCTTTGAGTACACAGGAGTGCTTAGAATGTTTACTTTAGTGCATCGCGTCCTCAGTTGTTGAAAAATCAGTCTGCTTGGCGCGGAGAAAGAGAAAGAGGTGCGCGGAGCTGGCGGAGGGTTGTGCGGAGGGAGATACACACGCGCTAGAGAAGCCCTTCAGTAGACCAGTCCTGTTGTGTTGGGATTTCAGTTACTGTCTGCAAACACGTATGAATTGGTCAAGCACTGTATATGTGTAAGTAAGGGATAATCAACGGCTTGCCGTGCGTTAATGCACGACGCGCAGGCAGACAGAGACATAGAGAGCATGTGTAAAGAACATGCTAATGTTATTATGCAATTTCATCAGTCCGATCATGGGTGGACAAAGACATTCTCAGTCAGATGAGTATTTTTCTAATTTTGCACATTTCTCGTCCGCCATTAACAGCCTGGTTTGACATGCAAGTTGCTATGGTAACTATAAACATTTGGGAGCGCATTTATTTTGAACTGTGATCAAAACTGACTGGAACTACCTGTGCGTTGCACACCCTCCAGCCAATCAGAATCAAGAATATCAACAGACTATGTAATTTATGCATTAATCACTTGCTTTTCTGACACACACAGGCCTGCTGTAAATGACGAGCAGTAAGCAGATCTCATTTCTGATTTAAATTTGTAATTCCAAATCATATCAAAATACAAGTTAATGTTTAGATATCAAGGATATGTCATATGTACATGCAATATGGATCTCAAAAGGTATAAAAAAAAAAACGTATATGACATATAACCTATATTCATCAGGTCCAAGCAACATTTGCAGGTTTTGATAAATAGGCTACTATACATTAATACTTTACAAGTACATCAGTTTTCTTTTTACTTCTCAAGAACAGTGTCATTTTTAAATCACTTTTAAAAGCACATTTTAATTTAAATGGTAAAGTTATTTTTTTGTCTGCAAGCACAGTTAATGTTTAAACTATTTATAATGTGTAAAGTGGCTGACTATAATACATATTCTTAATAAAAGGAATTGATTTGTCTCGTTTTTGAACTGTGCATGTGCTGTCACTGCTTAATAACGCCTACCACGCTACTGTATTTCAATACCGGTCATTATGGTGGTACTTGGAGAGACAATATTTTTCTGAGGTGGTACTTGGTGAAAAAAGTTTGAGAACCACTGGTCTAAAATATTAGTTTACATACAGATTATTTATTAATTCATTTTCTTTTTGGCTCAACATGTGGTGACCCCACAGTGGAATAAACCAACAACTTATCCAGCCAATTTTAATTAATGTTTTTACAGCGGATGCCCTTCCAGCTGCAATCCATTACTGGGAAACACCCATACACTCTCATTCACACACACTCATACACTACGGCCAATTTAGTTTATTCAATTAACAATTAAACATATGGAGAACATGCAACTCCTTGAAATGCAAATTGGCCAGCTGGGACTCAAACCAGCGACCTTCTTGCTGTGAGGTGATCAGTCTACCCACGGCACCACCGTGACGCATGTTCAAAAATGCAATTTATTTGGGAATTTATTAAATAATACAAATAATTATTGGTACAGCTACTGTTTTTACATTACTGTAACGGTTGGGTTTAGGATTGGGGTAGGGGTAGACGTTAATAAAATACAATTAATGGGAAATTTAATTAATACTATTAAATAGTTCTCGTTAATTTCCCATCGCAAATGTATCTAATATAACAACAACCCCTAGAAAGAGCTTGATTTGCTGCTTTAGGTGTGTTTAATTGGGGTTGGAACTAAAATATGCAGGACACCGGCCCTCCAGGACTGAGTTTGCACACCCCTGACTTTGAATGCATCATTGGCCAGTTGAATGATTGTAAATATCCCCTTCTCTTATTCTTTACGATTCCAATCCTCATGACTGCAGTTTCAATAGAGCTGTGGAAAAATCAGTCTGTTTTATTTATTAAAGCTGTATGTATGTGATATTGTTCTGGGCTTTGATTTTTGGGGGTGTATCAGCGTGTGGTTTTCCTAAAGCCTCCTCCACGCTGAGTCTGATCTGGATGAGAGAATTGAACGCTCAGTGCTGGTTTGTGTTTGTTTGTTGGTGTCGCTGCTGTCAGTGATTCATCTGAACCACCAGCGGATTTATTTCAGCAGCGACAGCATGCAGGAGTTCAGATCTCAGCTCCACATCGCTGTGTGTGGGACGCTTGCGAAACACTTTTATAGATGCAGAAACTTGCTCCAAGAGAATTGCACTCGGTTGTGCTGAAGTCTTGATTGGTCGAATTGTCAGAGGACTAGAAGACGTGTTATATTGATTATTATCTCCATTTATATTGCCTAAATATCTGGTTAGAGACAGAGATCTGTGTGTTGATGCGCAGATTATTCAGTATATCTTTCTGTAACAGAATTAGTGGCTTTATGAGTGATTGATTCATTAACTCTGTTGATTCCCTTAAAAAATCCAGTGCTGCGTCCCAATTCGCATTCGATCCGTCCTAAATAGTATGTGACAACAGAATTAGTATGTCCCAAATCGTAGTATTTTTGAGGAGAGTATGCCAAAAATAAGAGTAGAAGCGCCCATACTCTAACCGCTTATATTACCCAAAGTGCATTGCACGTTGGACGTGAATTCAATCAGAACTACAAACCGGAGAAAAAGTGTAAACAAACTACAAACATGATGGACGCGCGAGACCAACCGTCAAGCAGAGGCTTCGGTAAAGATGTTTGTATGACTGTTAGTTAATATCTAGCCCACTAGAGAATATTTAAATAGCGTTGTCTGTGTTATGTTTCATCTGCAACAACAATACTGTACTTAAATAAAGACGTGGTTCGACATTAACGTCTGAATGCAGAATGATCCAAACACCTGAGGAGATTGATCTGCATGAAAGACTCGTGAATGGGGGATTATCTGCTGCTGCTTCTCCAATAATTTAGGAAATTAAATACGACAGAAATGTGGATGATTGACAGGGCTCTTAACTAAGCAACACAACAATATGTTAACAATGAAGTAGTATGTCCGAAAGCTTGCATACTCTTCTGTTACACACTTAAAAGTATATATTTCTCCTCCACAAAAAAAGTACATACTTTAAGGCGTCGTAAAAAAATGTGAATTGGGATGCAGCACAATTCTTTAAAATGAATCACAAGTAAATCATTGCAATTTTCATTCAGCAAATTCAGATCATTTATTAACAAAACAAATGAGTCTTTGTATGAGTTAGTTATTTATTTGCTCAAAAGGTTCCTTCAAAAACACTGATTTGTTTTGAAATAATGGCTAAATCATTGAATGATTCGCTCTGCTGTTTCAATTCAGCAATGAAACAAGCGACTCTGTTTTCGAGTGAGTGATTAATTTACTCAATTTCCATCAAAAAATGCCAATTCTTTTTAATGAATTCACATATGAATCATTCAGTTTTTCACTTAGCAGTTTCTGTTTATTTAGGAATGAAGCAAATAAGTCTGTGTACGGGTTATTTGTGTGTGTACTCTAAAGATTTCTTCAAAAACACTGATTCATTTTGGAATGGTGGCTAAATCATTGAATGATTCACTCAACTGATTCAAACCAGGAATGAAACTAGTGACTCTTTTTTGAGTAAGTGATTCATTCATTGTTTCATTGAGTGAGTGATTCATTTCCTCAGTTGATTTCTTTAAAACATCCAGTTATTTAAATAAATTCACAAATAAATCATTGCGTTTTTCACTCAGCAGATACAGTTTATATAAGAATGAAACAAATGAGTCTGTGTTTCAATTATTTATTCGCTCACTCAAAAGATTCCTTCAAAAGCACAGACTCATTTTGTAATGATGACTAAATCATTGAAGGATTCGCTCAACTGTTTCAATTCAGGAATGAAACAAATGGCTGTTTTTGAGTGAGTGATTCATTTGCTCAGTTGATTCCCTTCAGAAAGTCAAATTCTTTTAAGTAAATCATTGCAGATTTCATTTCAACTTATTACCAAACAATTGAGTCTTTGTATGAGTTAGTTATTTATTTGCTGAAAAGATTCGTTCAAAAAAATGATTCATTTTGGAATGATGGCTAAATCAATGAGGATTAAATCATTGAATGATTCACTCAGCTGATTCAATTCAAGAATGAAAGAAGCGGCTCTTTTTATAAGTTAGTGATTCATCAACTCAGCTGCTAAATCATTATGTTTTTCAGTCTTTGAAGCTATTGATGTTTGCATTCAGTTTTCAGCATTAATACGATAACAGTAACGCTTAACACAGCTGTCAGTCTAAAACGAGTCAGTCGGCGAGCAACTCTTGACAGATTCGTTTCGGTCTGCAATCAAAACGATAGAGTTCACAGTCTCATTGACACGCTCCAGTGCACACAGCGCTTCAGTTTTCCCATCAGCTCCTCCAGACTGTCTGTTTACCAAAACCTCTGCTCAAACAAACACCCAGTCACGGCTCCCGCTCCACATTTAACAAGAATCCCTCTAGGCGGCTAATGTATGCTAATGTTGGCCTCTCTGTGTGTGTCTTCAGATGAGAAGGAAGAGGGGATACTGGGAAGTATCCTCCTGCCCAGCTTTCACATCTCCATGCTGTCCGTGGACGACCACATTACCCGGAAATACGCCTTCAAGGTCAGAGACACATTCAGAAACTCTCAAACGTGGACATATTTTTATGCAAATGTAATTCGAGAGAAAGCAGGGACGGGTTGGAGGAGGGAAGAAGGTGAAACACTTCATTTAAAGGGAAGATTTTCATTTTAGGCAATGAATTTCAGTCCTTTTTATGTAAAAAGCAGACTAGACATTACAAAAAAACTCATCCTGAATTACAATCAATAGCTATTTATTTTTAGAATTAGCTTTAGGTTTTAGATCATCATTTTAGGCAAAGGATTTCAGTCTTTTTAATTAAGAAGCTGACTAGACTTACAACAAAATTGATCCTGAATTAAAATCAGTAGTTTATTATTTTTACAATTAGATTTAGCTTTAAGATCATCATTTTAGGCCAAAAATCAATAAAATAATTTCACCAAGAAGGTGAAACACTTCATTTTCAGAGAAGATTTTCATTTTTGGTAATGAATTTCAGTCCTTTTCGTGTTAGAAGCTGACTAGACGTTACAAAAATTTATCTTGAATTACAATAAATAGTTATTTGGCTATTTTTAGAATGTGCTTTAGCTTTGATCATCATTTTAGGCAGATTATTTCAGTCTTTTTCTTCTTTTTTATATATAGGATCTGACTAAACTACACTACTAAAGTGCTGCATCCTGATTTACAATCAATAGGTATTATTTTTAGAATTAGCTTTAGTTTTAAGGTCATTGTTTTAGGCAAAAATTACAGTATTTTATAATACAGCGAGGGATATAAGTATCACGTAAAGGTGCTGTTCGCTTAAAATTTTCACTGGATGTTTATAACAACCAAAGAAATCCATATATGTGAAGAAAACAAATCTAATTAGTTTACAGATGAAGTGTGTAATAAAATGAAAAAAAAAATACGCAAGAAAAAGTATTGAACACATGAAGAAAGGGAGGTGTAGAAAGCCAGTGAAAGCCCAGACAGCAGCTAAAATTCTACAGCAACCCTGTGCCATTCTTCAGTGTAAATTAATATCAGCTGCTTCAGTCCAACATCTACATTAGCAGAATGATGATGATGAAACCAGGGTGGACATTTCAGCAAGACAATGATCCAAAACACAGCCAAGGAGACTCTCAGATGTTCATTTGATATTAATTTGTCTATTAATGCCTCTGAAGCAGCAGACGCCATAATCCCACTCGTCCGCGCTTTACTGTTTGTTTGTGTTTTTATTGTGGGTGTTCCACATAGTCCGGTTACACAATTCTGAATGGGCAGAACAAATGTGTCCTCACTCAATTAACTAGTTAGACTGCCACAAACAGACGACAGTCACGCATTAGCTTAGGGCGGGACACATTAAATATTACTGTCCCACTTTATATAAAGTGGCCTTAACTACTATGTACTAAAATTTAAAAAAATAAATACAATGTACCTACTATTATAATAGTATATTGAAGAACACTTGGGATGGGATATGGGTAGGATTAGGAACAGATTTGGTTGTGCGGGTAGGTTTAAGGGTGGGTTAAGGTGTAGGAGATGGACAACACAGTTATAAAAAATGTAATTATAGAAATTAATTACAAATAATACATACAAGTCATAAGTAAAATGTAAAAATATATATTTACACAATAAATACATTGTAAAAAATTATTAATTTTAGTGCAAGTACATATTTGTTAAGACCACTTAAAATAAAGTGGGACTAATATTACATATATATTTCATATCGAATCTTTTAGCTAATCGCAACATTTGCGATTCGATTTTGATTAAACGCACAGCCCTAGTTTAAACTCAAGAAGGCTGCATATTGAAAATGAAAACAAAACAGCCAAAACTGTAATATTCTGAAGTGTTTTAATATCAGTGCTTCATGTTTATTATTATAAATGCATAACACATACTTGCTGTAAAAAGTTTGTCAAAAACATTAACTTTTTCAAAACTTTAGTGCATTTTTATATGAACCGTAATCTTGATTCATTATGTGTTGATCATACCTAATGCATTAAAAATGCACGATTTTACTTAACGATTCAGTGGCTTCTTAAAACAAACCTCTCTATAATATTTTCAATTTGACTGTTTCTATTACCAGGCATACTGAAAACTTCACAAAGAGACATATTAAACTGTCTTCAGGCCAGCAAAAATGCTTTACATTGGATTTTAAATATGTAGGTTTGGACAGATCTAGACCATCTCTCTAGGGTTGTTTCATTGGGTTTTTCTGTGAATTTAATGGAGTCTTGAATATAAATTGCTGCTCTCCAACTGAAGGCTGAGGGTTTGGCTGTATAAAGCTGTTATTAACTTGAGTTAGACCAGAAAGTGTTGCACTTTTCACCTGACGCAGCGTTTTTGGGTCTCTACTTCTGTGAATGTTTTTGTCTCAGTGGAGTCACTTACCTATTAATGCAGATATTTCCATATTGACTCATTGTTTATTCCCCCTCTGTCTTATTCTCCGTCTCACAATGGTGTGGTTTGGGAGGATTCATGATCTGGGCATCAACATGTTTACTGGATGGAGCTCTGCTAATATGGTGAGTCAAGAGTATAAATGAAGACACAGTAACGTGCTTCATTACTTAACCTGGAATGTCATATAGGCAGCATTTTTAAGTCATGGCTGATCATTTGTATGCTTTCCCAAGCAAAATATTCGGTATATGTTAACAATAATGGTGTCAAAAGAAGCTTGTTTGCTCGATGAATGAATTATTGAATTACTCCCTCAACAGTTCATTTGATTCATTCAAGAAGACTGAGTCATTAATGAACAAATAATAGAGTAATTGAAATACTCACTCAACCAATTTAATTATTTCATGGTTATTGATTGATTTATTCATATACTTATTCAATTCCCTCACAAAATGAATTTAAATAGATACTTGTATTCATATATAA
The DNA here is from genome assembly GCA_903798035.1 of Danio albolineatus. NCBI lineage: Eukaryota > Metazoa > Chordata > Actinopteri > Cypriniformes > Danionidae > Danio > Danio albolineatus. Next base: position 12,300,901 of record CAIGQQ010002477.1, read on the forward strand.
TTATAGATATATTTAATTAAAATTATTTTAATTACAGAACAGATTGATTTGTTCAATTCAGTTCAGTTCAATTCAATTCAATTCAATTCACTTCAATTCAATTCAATTCAATTCAATTCAATTGGGAGGAGGCCCAGGGAAAACCCAGGACACGCTGGAGGGACTATGTCTCTCGGCTGGCCTGGTAACACCTCGGGATCCCCCCGGAGGAGCTGGAGGAAGTGTCTGGGGAGAGGGAAGTCTGGGGTTCCCCCTTAAGACTGCTGCCCCCGCGACCCGGCCCCGGAGAATGAATGAAGGAAATTTATTTATTTATTTATTTATTTATTTATTTATTTATTTATTTATTTATTTATTTATTTATTATTATTATTTTTTAAAATTATTTATTTATTTATTTTATTTATTTTTATTTTATTTTATTTTATTTTTAATTTTAATTAATTTAATGTTAACGAATCAATCTGTTCAATGATTCATTGTGAATTAAAGTTTTTTTTTTTTTTATTCCGAAACTAATTGGTTTTATTTATTTATTTATTTTTTTGTTTATTTATTAAGTTTTATTAAAAACATTTAATTAAATTTAATTGTAAAAAAAATAGTTTTTTTATTATTGAATTCAATTGAATTTTTAAAAATTACTCAATTAATTTCATCATTGAATCATTCATTCAACTGATTGAATTGCTTTGATTACTCTAAGTGTGTTAGAGATAAATGTTGCTTTGTATTCTTCTTCATATTGCATTTCTTCATCAAAATATGGCAGCAAATATTGCATTTTACTGCTAACATGAGTAACCAAGGCACAAGTTGTAAAGGCTCCGCCCTCTTCTTTAAAAGGGGGCGTAGCGACAGCTCATTTGCATTTAAGGAGACACACAAAAACAGCATGTCTGTACTTACACCCAAACATATCCATTAATAATACACATCCAGCATAAAATAATAAATTATCCAATTAAGTATTTTGAGATGCAACTTCTACTTACTGTGAAACTAATCATCTTTATTGAACCATCAATGCAAATAAAGGATCAGTATTTCAAAGCACCTCACAAGGGTTTGGGCTCTTGTTAACTCCTCCAGAGCGCATTTGCTTTTGAAGCTTATATAAACTGTTGTGAAAGACAAAACCCAGACAAAAGCAGCCATTGTGGATCAGTGAGAGCCTCAGAGAAGTGCAAACTGCGCAAAACTTCATCGTGTTTGTGCCTTCAGCGATTCACTCAGCAGTTGTTTATTGATATTGACGCTCTGATCTTTTCTCTCTCCTCAGGTTTCTCTGTTGAATTTTTCACGACTAGGCGACGCATCCAAACATGCGGACGTATTATTTCAGCACAGACACAGCCAAAGATATGGAGTCCTGGATGAAGGTGATGTCGGATGCGGCGGTAGCACACAGCGAGCCAATCAGAAGGTGCGAAAACAATCAGAAAGAATTTACTATGATCACACTTCAGTGACTAGTATAACAGTTGATTTAATTGTCTGCTTTTAAAGTTAATAATTGGTGTTAATAGATAAAAAAAGTAAGTAGTGATACGTATAATAGTAATATTAATAATTAAAATATATGTAATAGCAACTTGTTTGTGATTTCATAGTTGTTTTAGTGATTAGTAGTAATAGAAATACTTTTTAATAAGTACTTTTTAAAGAAATACAGTATTGCTTTAGTTAATAATTAAATTTTATTTTATTGAACTTTATTTTACTTTAAATTTTTTTTACTTTTATTTTTTTAATTAATAATATGTAACATTATTAACAATATTAATGTGTTGTTGTTTTATTTTGAGGAGGAATAATATCAAAATATTTATAGATCATTTTTAGATATGCATTTTTCTTAATGTGATTTCCCTGCTCAAGAAACAAAAATAGCATCTAATAATGCACCTAATAGTAATACTACTACTACTACTACTACTACTACTAATAATAATAATAATAATAATAATAATAATAATAATTAATAATAATAAGATATTATCTAATAAAATATTTATTTAATATTTATATTAATCTAAAAATATTTATGTTATTATACAAATATAATAATATTATTAAATTATTAATAAAAATAATCAGTGTAGTTTATTTAAAACCATTAAAAATTATTGCGAAATAAATAAAATGTACAAAATTGTGAGTTTTACAAAAGAAATACATTTTTTTGTTTTTACGTGTTTTTTTTTACTTAAACAACTTCTTTAGAAATAAGTAAATAAAAAGAAAAGAAAGCTCTTTTATGACCTGTCACTTAATAATAAATTAAATACAAATAATAATAAAATAATAAATTATTTAGCAATAAATAATAATGAATGTTATTAGACAAATATAATATTGAACTATTAATAATAATAATTGAGTAATTTACAGCCATTGATGAAATAATACCAACATTTGTGAAAGTATTACAAAAGATTTTTTTTTATTAAAACAGTTAATAATAACAAGTAAATAAATAAAAGAAAAGAAAGCTGCTTATTTATTTGTTTATTTATTTGTATTTATTTTTATGACCTGTTTCAGTAGTCACTTAATAATAAATAAAATAATAATAATAATAATAATAATAGTAGCAATAATAATAATAATAATATTAAATTTATATAATAACAAATTGTAATAATATTAATAAATAAATAAAAATAATAATATTAAATAAATAAATAAATAAATAAATAAATAAATAAATAAATAAATAAATAATATGTAGTTTACAACCATTGATCAAATAAATATGAAATATTTTGCAAAAGATGTTCTTTCTGGACAGTGATCATGAAAGCTTTTCGGATAATTTCTGTTTTCACAAAGAATCACAAAGTTTTCAACTAACAAAAATTACTTTACAAACAAGCAAGTAAAAAGAAAAAAAAAGCTGTTTATTTATTTGTTTATTCATTTTGATTTATATTGTATGACCTGTCTCAGTGGAGTGTTTGCTCAGCTCTTAGCACTCTTTACGGCAGTACTTTTGTTGTGGCTTTTTGAGGAAAGCTGTCAGGTTTTAGACGAGAGCCACTCGAGTCTCCAGAGAGTCTCACGGGCAGAGACTTTCACAGCTTTCAGAGTGTTTTCGACTCTCTCTCTCTGTGTGTGTGTGTGTGTGTGTGTGTGTGTGTGTGTGTTTGTTTGACTGCAGCTTTTAGCACGATCACAGATGCTGACGAATCCTCTCCGACTGAAACACTTGCTTTTTAAAACTTTTGATAAAAGCAAATTCTTTTGGCAGCGTAGGATCACAGCTGTGCTTGAGAAAGACTGAGCTGAACTTATAAAGAAAGAGGGATTTGTTTTAATGTAGTGAATGTTTGGTTGAAGAAAGCATGTGTTATTGTGGGCTGTGTTACAAACAGAAGTTCAGTGTGAGAAGTACAAAGCTTGACAATGCAAAAAATCTAATAGTTTCTTGGTAACACTTTACTTGAAGGGGTGTTCAAGACTTTATGCATGCTTATGACAACTGTTATTAAGTGTCATTTGCTCAGTTATATCATTTTAAATGCAAAGATGACATTTTTTGTTATGACAACTTGACATAAAAGCATCACAACCTGTTTTTGTCTATGTTATGCAGCGTTTAATTTGTGAATTGCCAGGCCCCGGAACAGATCGGGGTAACGGATTCGGCATGTTACCAGAGTATGGAGAGGTGTAGTGCAAGAAAGTAGGGAGCGGTCAAAAAAAGTGAAAGTGAACAGCAGAAGGTTGAGGAGGGGGATCGGTAAAATGATGTGCCGGATAAGTTTAGAGGTGCCAGATCCAACCCCTGATGTTATGACAACTTGACGTTAGCAAGTCAACCAAGCTTGTCATAAATCTGTCATAAACATGATTGCATTATAATTATGTCATGAATACTTTGTGTCTTGTTTTTCTGGTCAGTGGGTAAATATTCTTAAATCAGAATGCATTTAGAGAAGCAAAACTATAAAGTATAATAAATATAAAAACTGCCCACAGAATTAAGTGGCTTTATGCTGAAAATTATAACTGGAATATATTAATGGGGTTTGAAAAAAAATATTTCTTATTCTTATTAATCAAGAACTTATTTACATTATAGGATTTTTTTAATAAGTTGTTTACATTAAGACTTTTTTAAAAACAAATTATAAATATAAATGACATATAATATAACATATTATAAATATGTACTACTTATACTGTATAAACACATTTGTTTACATATAAGAAAACAATAGACCTTAATAATAATAAATATGAAATTGATCTTTAAGTAATTTAGCCTTTGAATTGAACATGCAGCTATTTATGATATGAGAAAATCATATTTTGAGAAAAAATCCATGCAATTGTCAACCTTGCCATGAAGTTTTCACCAAAATAATGAAACTTTCTACGTCTTATTGTGTAAGGAAGTATTTTACAGTACTTTAAAAATACTCAAAAATGGCATTATTTTTCTTGGGTTGTGTAGTTTAAGTCACAGAATTTCTACAAAGTATGTTGTATACTGTAAACTCACAGATCTTTTGGGTCATATCCATAGCGCATGTTTATTTCCCTCATTTAAAATCTAATGATGTGTACAGATTGATATTTTTCTGATTCCATAATTCAGGTCAGTAGTTGTGGAAAATATAAACAGATGTTTCAATATAACATTAACGTAGACTTTCTTTGTGAATTTATGTTTTGATATTTTACTGCAAATGTTACATCCATAACGCTGGATATGCTCTTTTACAGTGTGGTTCATTTTGTCTTGCATCCTATTCTATTTATCTGACACTAATGCATAGACTAGATAATTAGATAGACTTAGTATCTAGTTGTGTTGTGTTTTTTTAATCCTAATATAACATCTCTTGTCTTTTCTCCCTCTCTCCAGGCTTGAGAAGGTAAAGCTGGACTCTCGCGGGCCTCAGGAGATGAACAACATGCTGAACCACCGCGTCCTGACTCGACCCGAGATCCAAAACAACGAGAGAAACCGCGAGACGCTGCGCCAAGAGGACAAGAAGAGCAAACCGGCAGAAAAGACGCAGAAAGACAAAGAAAGAGTCAGCATGCAGAAAGACGGAGAGCGCTTCAGCGAAAACTACGCTCACCGGCAGAAAGACGGCGAGCGCTACATGCTGCAGAAAGACCTGGAGAAATTTGTCCTGCAGAAAGACGGAGAGAAATACGCCGTGCAGAAAGACGGGGACAAATATCTCCTGCAGAAAGACGGACACAAATACACCGTGCATAAAGACGGAGACAAATACACGCTTCAGAGAGAACTGGAGAAATACAATCCACCGAAAGATGCAGAGAAGATCCCACAGAAAGATGCAAGGTTTAGTCTGGTGCAGAAAGAGCTGGAGAAGCCCGTCCCACCGCCGCGATCTGAGGAAAAATACGGCTTTCAGAAAGAGGGCGCCGTCGAGCGTCCACTAACTAAAATAAATAGCATTAAACTGCAGCCGGCTCAAGCGGCGGCCATCGCTGCGGCTGTTTCATCCTCGAGGATGATGCAGAAACAGGTTAATGGCTCCGGGGAGAGAGCGGGAGACAGAAGTCCTGGAGATTTGAGTACTGTGAGGACGAGCGTCCCGCCGCCACCGCAGCCGGCTCCAGAACCAGAGCGAAGCCTCAGCAGAACCAGCTCAATGCAGCAGCTGGAGCAGTGGGTCCGCACGCACCGTACACGAGCTCCAGACGACGACACCAGGAGGTCAGAGAGACACTCATTCATCACCAATGTTGAGCAGATTCCTTTAAAAGAGTAATTAATTATATTTACTAGTCACTTCTCCCAAATAATTACTGAGTTACATAATTATAAGAGTAACTAATTACTAGTGAAAGTAACTATTGCGTAACTATTTACATATTTATAAGTATGTTTGTTGACAAAATGCAAAACATATTGTCATAAAAAAAACTTTTATTTTAACAGTTTAAAAAAAAAAAAGTAATAACAATGAAGAAAAAAAAACACAATCCACCCCTCCATTCCCATCCTTTCAAGGTACAATTGTCACATATTTTGACAGAACATCTCTCATTTTGATGTTACATAAAGATAGTTGAAAAGGTAATATTAAATAAAAACAATAATGTGCAGAAATGACGCACAAATCGATTACATTTACATATATGATATAACATTGAATTAAACCAATACCATAAATAAGAGAAAGTAAGAGCAACATCAAAAAAGAGTAGCAAAACTAACAGTAATTGAATAAAATGATCAATTTTAAAGTCCAACAGAGGTAATGTGTCAAGAAAAGGGCCCCAAATATAATCAAAGTCTGCGGGCTTTTGTCTAACAGAGTACAATATTTTCTCAGGAGTACTATAAGATATGAGCTCATTAATCCAGTGTTTTTTCTTCATTTTTGTATAAGGTATAAATTTTTTAGCTGCCATGCTTGCAAGCAAAATAAAATAGTTGCTGTGGTAGGTCAATTGGAGAGAACTGGTATCTCCTAGTATCTAAATTTTAGATTCTGGAACAATTTGATTGTTTGATATTTCAGAAGATGTTGCAATGACAAACTTCCAGAATGTCTCCAAAACTGGGCAGCTCCAGGGTATATGAAGAAGTGTCCCAGTAGATATCTTTCACCTTTGACACATGGCAGAGGTTTTGGAATTAAGTTTGTTTAGTCTATAGGGGTGTAATATGTTCTATGCAAAATATTAATTAAAATTTGTCTGTGTTTAGTGGATACCAATACAGTTTGTGATGCTTCTAAAAGAGTACTCCAATCACTATCAGTATAGGAACACTCCAAGTCAGATTCCCATTTTTGCTTTAGTAAGACTCTTTGGTAAGCTGGGAGATTGTTATTTAGAATATTGTATATGGAGGAAACTATTGCGCTACTTCAAAACAAATCTAATCTGTCAGATGACTTTAGCATAAATATAAAACATTGTACACTAATCTACACTATTGTAATGTTGTTGTGGGACAATGTGAGAGACAACCATCAGGTCATTCAACATGTCATTATTAATATTATCAGTACTGTAGTTGCACAATGAAACACAATAGATGATTTAGAGGTATTTATTGCATGGCTACAACCACAAAGTTAACAAACAAGTCCAAGTCATAAGAAATGCACCAAAAATAAACAAATATTAAAAGTAATGATAATAATGATCCATATACATACTCTCTTTGTGTATTAATTATGCAAACGGTGATAATGAAACTATCACACAACTGGTAGGCATACTGAAGCCTACTTAAAGTATTTTACTGCTCACAAAAGTAAACAGTTTAACAAGAGGTGCTCTTTATATAATACTGAACAATATGCCATTAATAATAATAATAAATGAATGAATTAATGAATGAATCGATCAATCAATAATAATAATAGTAATAATAATAATATATGGCGTTTCTGTGTGAGGTTTGCATGTTCTCCCTGTGTTGGTGTGGGTTTCCTCTGGGTGCTCCGGTTTCCCCCACAGTCCAAACACATGTGATATGTGGTAATTGAATAAGCTAAATTGGTCGTAGTGTATGGGTTGCAGCCTTGATGGGCATCCGCTGCATAAAACATATGCTGTATAAATTGGCGGTTCATTCCGCTGTGGCGACCCCTGAAAAAATAAAGAGACTAAGCTTAAGGAAAATAATGAATGAATATACACTGTGTGTGTGTATATATATACAAACTCCACACTGAAATGCCAACTGACCTAGCCAAGGCTCGAACCAGCAACCTTCTTGCTGGGAGGCGATCGTGCTACCCACTATGCCACCGTGGCGCCCATTATGTAATTATATACTAATTATAAGTAATAATTTTGTGGCGTAACATGCCTGACAAAGCTAGGTAAGCCTTTAAATCGCAGTAGTTTATTTGACTCATATTTGTTTGTTTCACTTATATTAAATATCTTTCATTTATTTTATACACACACAGACACACTTATCAATATCTACAGATGTCTCTGTGCATGTATAAAATAGATTAATAATACTAAATATAAGTAAAACAAATATTTAATAATAATATATACATAAGATAAACTAAACTGAAGAGTATAGAAACTAATTCAAACTTTAATAATTAAAACTATCTTCATGAAACTAAAATAGAGCTTAATTAAAGCCATTTCGGGTTCAAATGGTCTAAAAGTTTGAGCTTTATTTAAAGTCTATTTGACGGTATGTTTATCAGCATGTCCTCTGGGTGTTTCTAGTGTTGTCTCTTCCTTTGATTATAATGAACGTGATTATATATGAAGAGGAGGGAGAGATGAAGGCTCTTGTGGAGTGAAGAGAACAGTGACGACTCTTTTTATCGTATACTAATGAGTCGCTGTTTAATTATTGCCTGCAGCAGAACAGGAAACCATCATCAAGTCAAAGCCGGGCCTTATTAGCATGATTGTATTATAAAACTGGCTTCTTCAAGAGGCTTCCCGGAGCTGTTTTGTATATCATTGACCTTTTCATTAGCTGCATTTCCATCCAAAGATGCGAATTTAACTTGGAATATCGCATAAAGCATTTGTGGATAAAGCAGTGTTTCAATGCAGTGAGTTAAGGAGAATGCAATCATCACTTCCTGATAAACTGGAGCCAAATATCAGACAGAAAAAAGTATTTTAGTGCAGTTGAAGAAGCCACTCTAGGCCGTTTTTCTGCTTTAATTATCGAGTTGCACCTCAGAAGATGAAATGCAATGAACACACAGTGGCTTTTGGAGGTGTGAGATGGTTTTTGGGGGAGCAGACTGATGCTCAAGACAGTTCTGGAGGTATTAATAAAACAATAGTAATACTGAAGCACTGTGATGACAGACTTTAGCTGAGAGATTTTAGAAAAAACCAAAACAACATTTCAGATGTTTATCAATGTGCTAGAAACGCTGCGTTGTCACACACATTTTTAGCATCACATGATCTGTTCAAACTAAATCACTTTACTCATGTACATGCCAGAGTTTATTCATTAAATGTGTTTATTCAGCAAATGTGTGCTTCATAGTTTATGCTCATTTGTTTCTTAGCATATAAGAAGTTTATCCTCATGTGTGCATCATTTTTATGCACATTTTCAAAGTTTATGCTCATCTTTCCATTTCTAATAAGCATGTTTATGCGATATTCCACAATGTACATTAAAAATAGGTGCATGGAAACAGCTTTATAGTACATTTCTAACTAAATGTATCAAAACATTTTTGAGTACTAATGTGCATCGATAAGAGATTAATTTGGACAACTTCAACTGTGATGTTCTCAATATTTAGATTACAAATAGACCATTTCAATGTGGTCATGTCATTGGCCCATGAACGTTTCCTGCTTGTTATCAAACTATTTCATAACTGAAACAAGACGCAATTTAATCATAACTTAATGTTAAAACAGCTATCATAACATTATTTATCATCATGTGGCTCTTTTTAGATTCTCGGAAGTTAAAGAAATGAAAAATGTAAGACAGGACATATGTTGGGAACATTGTTTTTGTGTACATGCCTCAAAATGGTCTGTGTTATAAATAAATCAGATTCCAGATTTTATAACACAATAATTGTATTTTGGTTAGTTATTGTTTTATTCTACTAAACTAGACATCAATGGAAATGTTAATTATTCAGCTTTAGATGATAATCTAATATCAATTTCAAATAATTCACACTTATGACTGGTTTTGCATATGACACTCTTTTCTGGAAACACTGATGCTACATGATGTGTGGTGTGTGTGATGTGATTTCTTTTATTTGACTAGATAATGTTCAATGTTTGACTAGATAATGTTCAAGACACTAGTATTCAGCTGAAAGAGACATTTAAAGGCTTAACTAGGTTAATTAGGGTAAAGTTTGTCTAATTTGATGGGTCTGTCGATGGAGAGAGAGAAAAAAAGATAGGTGGGTGGGTGGGTGGGTGGGTGGTTGGATGGATGGATGGATGGATGGATGGATGGATGGATGGATGGATGG
>CAIGQQ010002477.1:12336192-12346491 GCA_903798035.1 Danio albolineatus
TATATATATATATATATATATATATATATTATTATATTATTATATAAATTATTAACTAACTTACTTAACCACCAACTTATTTTACTCAGTGGATGCCCTTCCAGCCACAACCTAACACTAGGAAACATCCACACACTCTCATTCACACACATACACTTCGGCCAGTTTAGCTAATTCAACTCCACTACAGCGCACGTGTTTGGACTGTGGGGGAAACCGGAGCACCCAGAGGAAACCCACACCAACACGGGGAAAACATGAACTAATTTCTAACAGTAATGCGTTCCAAGGTTTTGGAGCATTGACTGAGAAAAATCTCACTCCTTTAGTTTTCAAGTGGGATTTAATAACAATTGGCAACTGAGCTGAGGCCCGTTAGAGATCTTTGGGGAGAACCAAACTTTAAAGGGGTGATTTATAGGGTAGCTGTGTGAACATAAACAACATCTGTAAATGTAAGATGCTCAAAGTTCAATGCAAAGGGAGACGTTGGCTATTACAGAGTTAGCTTAAAAAAGCCTACAGCGAACAAAGTTTGGGGACTACAAGAAAATACATCCGGGTTAATGATGTCATAAACCCTTCAGGATACAAGCACACACCCCTCGCAGCGAAGGGGCGTGGCCGGATGTGCTGTGATGTTATAGCAGGACGCTTCCTGCATGGTGGCATGGAGCCGATCCGCGAATCTCAGCACATTATGTTAGCTGACCAATCAGAGCCTCTTGAGGGCGGGCTTTTGGAGGAAGTAAGAAACATAACAGTCGTTCTCATGTTAGCAGAGTAGCTGCATATAATCAAAGAGATATGAATAAATAACATTATTTTTCACCAATGAAGCATGAGCACACATTGCTTTGCACCCCATAAACACAATCAAGCTTTAAAAAATACACTCTGGACCACCCCTTTTAAAAGTTTTGCTGAAATTCATACACACAACATCTGAACTATGGAGACCAGAGTATATGTGGAATTGTTGACTCCAGTCCATGTTTAATTATTGAGAAATAATTCACACTATAGTAAGAATAAAGAAGTTGTGTAACAAGGACACCTTAAAGTAAAGTATTAGCCAATACTGCAATACAAAGGCAAAGCGCAGTAACCATACTAACACTAAAACAGCAGCCACTCAAACATGGTGTGTCTTCCAAAAAATTAATAAATAAACAAATAAAAATCAGCACAAATGTCTGCACTTTGCCTTTGGACAGCAGAATATACCTGGAAATTCTGAGATTATCTGCATCAACTGATAATCGCATCCTCGTTGTGTTCTAGTTTCTGTTCCCAGTTTTTGTCTCATTATTTCTCATCACATTATTTAACAAACATGCATTAAAAAGCTCACCACCTATGCATTAGTTTGAGTCTCATAAGAATTACATTTTTATTTGTATGTAATGATATTATGATGAGACGGTAGACAAGTTTTGCCTTTATATTTATATTTATCTTCAAACATTCACTTGCATTTTTAATGTATTCATTACTTATTCGTTTCCAAATAAATTTTATTATTTGTTGTTTATTTCTACATTTTTAATATGCAAATTTGGGCTTATTAACATTTATCTTCATTTGCCCATGTTTTTTTTATTTATTCATTTGAATAGATTTTTTCATAGTTTATTTTATGAATTGTAGTTTTTTCCCTTTGTTTTTTTAATAGATAACTTTTGCCTCATTATTTTTTTCATCTTTATTTGTACACATGTATTTATTATTTATTTATTTTATTTATTGTTTCCTCATTTATTTTATTAATTGTTATTTTACAAAATATACAAGTTTTGCCTCAAAGAATACATGTATCTTCATGTATTTTTTTTATTTAATAATTTGAATTTATTTTTTCTAAATTATTTTATTGTGATTTTTTTTCCGTTTTTAATTATGCAAGTTTTTGAAATCAATATGTATCTTTATTTGTACACATGCATTTTTTATTTATTCATTATAATTATTTATCCCTCAATTATTTTATCAATTGTAGTCTTTATAATATACAAGTTTTGCCTTGTTAATATTTATCTTTATTTGTACACATGTTTTAATTTACTCATTTTATTTATTGTTTCCTCATTTATTTAATTAATTGTTATTTTTTTTAAATATACAAGTTTTCCTAATTAATATTTCTCTTCATTTTCACATATGTATGTTTTATTTATTCAATAAAGTTAGTTTTTTTCTCATTTATTTTGTCAATTGTAGTCTTTATAATGTAAAGCTTTTGCCTAATTAATATTTATCTTTATTTTTACACATTCATTTTTTTATTTATTCATTTTGATTGTTTTTTTTTTCTCATAAATTTTATAAATTGTGTTTTTTTAATAAGCACAAGTTTTGCCTAATTAGTATTTATCTTCATTTGTTCATGCATTTATTATTTATTATTTATTCATTTTAATTATTTTTTTCCTCATTAATTGTATTAATTGTTGTTTTTTTAATAGGCAGGTTTTGCTTAATATTTATCTTCATTTGTACATATGTCTGTGTGTTTATGTATATAAAACATCAAAATTGTTATGTATGTAAATTATATTTTTGTTTTACTTTATAAACTGAACATTATAACTTAAAAACTAATATGTATATGTGTTTTTCAACTTTTATGTGAAAGGTGATCTTTTTAGAAATATTAGACGTCTTGGTATTTTGTATTAGTCTTAGAAATAGTCATTTAGAACATTTTTTATGCCAATATTTCACCCAAAAACAAATGCACTATTTACCTTGTGTTATGCTATTTGTCCTGTGTAATGAAAAAGATGTATCTACCTCTAAATATTCATTTAAAAACCCAATTTTTTTTAGTTATTTGTCATGTGCTTGTTGTATTTTAATCCTCATGTTCTGTTTTAAATCAGACATTCGTTCTTGTGTTTCCTCGTCATCAGTATCCTTCAGCTCTTCCCAGATCAGCCGCTTTGTGTGTGTTTTACTTCATCCTTTACGAGGCTTAGAATCCTCCAGATGTATTATATATTCTCATTGCCATCAGAACATGTAATCCATGATCACAAACCATCTCATAATGCCGTCACAGTGTGTGTGTGTGTGCTGTAAATAACACATGCTGGTTGTGTTTGGTGCAGGGCCCGGATTACAGGCTGTATAAGAGTGAGCCGGAGCTGACCACAGTAGCAGAAGTCGACGAGAGTAACGGGGAAGACAAATCTGAGCAGACGGCAGAGAAAGAGCCGCCCGGCGTCACTAAAGGTGCTCCACAGAACACATTTACATCAGTTTACTGTAGCAGACGCTTTAATACAAAGCTGCTTACAAGTAAAGGTGGTAGAAATAAGTGAAATGGGCAGAAATACAACAGTATGAAGATGCTGTTACGAGTGTCGTTTAGTCTAGCATTAGGGGCATACTTGTTTTAACAAAGAACAACAAAAATGAAAAGAATATAACATAATAAAAATAGAACAGAATAAAACTAAATAAAATAGAAGAATAGAATTTAAAATAACCAAATAGATTAGTCCAGAATGGTACAATAGAATTGAGCAATCAAATAGAATAGACCTTAACCAAACTGAAGAACAGAATAGAACATCGCAAATAGCATAGAGAACAGAATAGAGCATATTGATTAGAATAGAACAGAATAGAATTGAATAAAACAGAATAGAATTGAATAAAACAGAATAGAACATAGCGAATAGCATTGAACAGAATAGTAGAATGAAATAGAAGCATAGAATAGAACATAGCAAATAGAATAGAACAAGTCAAAATAATAGAATAGAACAGAACAGTAGAATAGAATAGAAGAATAGAATACAATAGAACAGAAAAGAAGAATGGAATAGAACAGAATAGACTAGAATAGAAAAGAACAGAATAGAATAGAAGAAAAGAATAGAAACGAATAGAATAAAACAGAATAGAAGGAGAAAATAGAATAGAACAGAACAGAACAGAACAGAATAGAATAGAATAGAATCCACATTTGTCCTGTTCCATGATGCTTTGCATAAACTATTATAGTAACTTCTGTTAAACTGTAAATAATCAGTGCAGTGTTTTAAACCCGTGTACAGTGGCGTCCTTTTTTGTCTCCTCACAGTTCATCTGTTATCATATACAAACTCATTAGAATGAACAAAAGGATCCTGAAAAACTACCAAGTCTCTTTACAGCATCATCACATCAACATTATGTATGTTGAATATTACTGTACAGAATCTGTACAGTGAACCATACAGATATGCATGTGATATTGATGTCACATTAAAATACCAAGCATAACATACTTTATATGATGAATAAAAACAAAGCACAAACCCAAATGTGTTTTCAGTATGTATATTGATTATTTGTAGCGCAGTCTTATTATTCAACAGGAAGTGCAGCCTATAATCTAAAGAACAGACAGTGTAAAAGTATACACAATTGTGTGTGTTTGTGTCTGTCAGGTATAGTTTACCCGGTGGGAGTGGTCAGTCCCAGAACTAAATCACCCATGCCTGAATCCTCCACCATCGCCTCCTACGTCACCTTGAGAAAGACCAAAAAGCCTGATCCCAGAACAGTGAGTACAGTGCGCACTACATGCTATATATTCTGCTGCAAAACTATATGTAGTGCCTTAAAAGTGTGCAACTTTATTCACTCTGGATATGGTGTGTTCAGTGTCAGCCGCAGGACCGTCCTCGCAGCGCTGTGGAGCAGATGAGCGGTGGTGCTGAAGTGGGCCGAACACGCATGAGTGTGGAGGAGCAGATGGAGAGAATCAGACGACACCAGCAGGGGGCGCTGAGAGAGCGCAGGAGAGAAGACGGCTCTCTGTCCCGCAGCCTGTCCTTCACTAAAGACAACACATACTACACACTGCAGGTGTCTGCTTCACACACTCCCGATAGTAGCTAGCTGCAGACTTGAAGTGTCAGACATGCAATCTCAGACACGTTGGAGCTAGTGACGTCACTGTGAGGGGTAGGGTTAGGGGCGGGTTAGTTGTGCGCATTCAAAGCATTACATGCAGTTTAGCTTGCATTTGTCTGAGATTGCATCATGTCTGCATCTAGACCAGAGGTGCTCAAACCTTTTCTCATGAAGGGCTTGGTTTGTGCATCTCTAATTAGACCCTTCTCCACACTCCAGCACTCATGACATGATTGGTTTGGTTCAAAGTTGACATACAAGTGGAAGTGGGTTGACTTTTCTATGGTGAACAAACAATATAGGCTGGAGGTTTGTCTGGTTGTGTTTGTAATTCAGTTGCTCACCTTCAGTGTGTTTTCTGCCTCCTCCTCTGTGTTTTTAAGCTGAGCGTTTGTTTTTCAGGCACGTAAGAAGAGTCCGGCGATCTCTCCAGACGAGCAGGACGAGCGCAGAGACATGATGCCTGTGGAGCGAGACACTAAACACACAGAAAACTGCAGAGACACTGAGGAGCAACAGCCTGCACGCACCCACCTGGACATCAAGGTGAGTATGCACACACCGTTTCCTTAAAAATAAAGAGAGAATATAAAAGGGAGTTTAAAATGCATAGTTTTATATATATTTGTGACTTCAGGTATCTGAATATACTTTGTTGTGTGATTTTAATGTATAGATTTAAATCACTCAGTAAATAAATAAAACACGCATATGTTTTTTTTTGTTTTAAATTAGATTTTGCAATACTTCATTTGTGTTAATTGTGTTATCTTTCTATTCCTGAAGTAATTAGGTGACTGATACTGTTTAACTGTTAAAATAAAAGTTTTTTAATGCACCAAACTACCGTATATTGACTATATTCACTGAGAAAATGATAAAAAAATACTGAACCAGCATGTACTCATACTAAAAATTTGAACCAGCATGTACTCATTTATGCTGTGCACTGTATATTGATGGATTGATTGATGTTAGGGATGGGCGGATCGATCCTGAAGTATGGATATTTTCGATACTGGGAATGTATTAAAAGGATCGATCCTTAAGTAAAAGTATTGATCTTTTCTGGGGGGTTTTCTTGAGTGATCAGAGTTTTGAAATATTTAAATAATTATAGGCCTGCATATTATATAAATATTGACTTAAATAGGACCACGAATGGGAACTATAATATTCTTCCGCTGTATCTCCGCTGATAGGTCAGTGTTATCTCACGACACGCTGGTACAGACACCACACACCCCCAGCACGAGTTGTAAAATTCAAGAGCGAAGCTGTCAACATCATGACTAAACGTAAACGAAGTATAATCTGGCGTTATCGTAAAAGTAATCAGCTAAAGAGGATAAATGTCAACATTCTGTTGTTCTTTCACAAAAACCTGGAAACTGATTAAAATCAGGAAGCACAAATGAATATTGCAACTGAACTTTAAGATTCAATCCAAAGTTCTGCTGCTTTGTCCTTAAAATAAGGTGAAGAAATTCAGTTGTGCAGTGTATTATTTTTCATTATATATGGTGCTGATTAGCTAATTATAGTTCTGTAATTTTAAAAATAAATAAAGAATCATGTGTTTTATTTAATAATAATAATAATAATAATAATAATAATATATATATTTTTTAAATCACTAAAATATTTTATTTAAGTATTGATGAGTATGGATTTAAGTATCGTTATTGATGAATCTTGTCTTGAAATACTTGGTATCGGATCGGAAACAAATATTGGTATCGCCCATCTCTAATTGATGTCAACATATAGGTATACATGTCTACGCATGTTTGTATGGAGCAGTGAACATTGTAGAGAACCTATGAGTCGCACTTCAGTCAGTGTTTACTATATATATATATATATTCGTGTGTGTGTACAGGAGAAAGCATCCGTGACGCGCTCGGTCTCTATGAAAGAGTCTCTCCTGAAGAGTGTGAGTCCCAAACCAGTGCTGAACCAGGACGAGTCTGAGTGTAAACTGGAGTATGACCGAAAATTGGCCACTCAGAACAGGTAGAGCTGAACACACACACACACACACACACACACACCACATACTCTTACACGTTTGTTGACCCATATTACTAAGGATTTTGCATTGACAATAGTTTTGACATTGATTTTCTATCAGGCTAGTTATATTTCCTGTGGCCTATGCCTAGTCCTAACCCCAACCTTCATGTGCCAATCATTAGATACTAAATTAAACACATTCAGGACGATCTATATGTATTTTTAATTAATGAGAGACAGTAAATGTCCTCACTGGTGGGTTGCTAGTTGGTTTTCACTATCAAAGATCGTGCAATTGAGCCTCACATGTATATTTAAACACACACAAACACACACTCTCACTAGATTTTTTGTGATTTACAAGGATTCTCCATAGGCATAATGTCATTTTATACAGCCACATCCCATCCGTACCCCTAGCCCAAAAATTTAATGTGAAAAACACAGTTAAGTGTGATTTTAAACATTGTAAGCAAGGCATGTCCTCATAAACCACCTGACCATTGTAATACCTTGGTCATAGCCATGTTATTATACACATTTGTGTCCCCATAAATCAGGCACAAACACGCTCAAACACACACTCACACAGATACACACTATGCTTTACGAGCTCATGGCTTTGTGTATGTGTGTCAGCCTGCAGACGGCAGTGATGGTGCGTGTGGGCACTGAGGAGGATGAAGAGGATGAAGAAGAGGAGCAGAAAGACTCAGTTCAGCAGCAGGAGGACTCTTATGAGCTCAGCAACAGCAAACACAGCACACTGATCTCAGGTCAGCAGAGCAGATCAGACTCTCTCAGTCACTACCACAAACTCTGGCTTTAGGAGAGTGTTTAAAGATGCTTTTCCCTCCTTAACCTTCCCATAATCCTCTGTCAGCCTGCTGATACTAACAGTAAAGGTGTACTCACACTATGTACAGTTGCCTTGAACCAGGCCGAAGCACGCTTGTCCCCCTTCCTGTCTCCCCCGACGGCCCGCACTCACATTACATTCGGGCCTGAGCACACTTGCATCATTGATGATGCACTGTTCAGTTTAAGAGAAGTGCTCTCATCCAAACTTTTTACACAATAAATACATTGTAACAAATGATTAATTTCAGTGTAAATACACATTAGTTAAGGACACCTAAATTAAAGTGGGATCCTGGAGTGTTTCATAACATTTTAGTGAATTTATTTTAATTAAATTACAAACATTCCACATTACCACATATATTTGATTCACTTAAAAGGACCGGTTTAAAAGATTCAGCTCTTCTGGTATCTTTAAAAAAACTTAAAACATGATTAGGGCTGTGCAATATGGACAACATAATCATATTGTGATTATTTTGAACAAATATTGTGATTGCGATTATTATTTGCGATTTTGGCAGCTGTTTTTGCGATTTCAAACGCGCTACATACACACATTCTTAATGTGTTCAGTGCACAAGAAGTTCATAACAACACATTTCACAATGAAATAACACAGTATTAAGTTTAATAAATAAAACTGTAGTAAAATTGTCTTTAAAACAGACAACATAAAATAAGATGAAGTAACCTCAGCTCTAGTTAAACACATACTGTACACAGTAGTACTAACTGCTTGATCAACAAAACTGTAATAAATTGTGTTAAAAACAGACAACATGAAGAAATAAAGCTGAACTAACCTCAAATCCAGTCAGAACAATAAATAAAAACTAACGTAAATCAAAACCACCTATTCGCTTCTCCCGCTCAACTTTGTTGTGCGCAGAGTGAGCTCTGATTGGTTAACATCTTTCTCCCGCTCAGCTTAGATGTAATTGCCCGGTGTGCTGCGTCAGCTCTGATTGGTTAACATATTAAAATCATGCGCACAATAAATTAATAGATAAAATTGCAGTCTTACGCGATATAGAAATTGCGTGTGCTTAAATCGAAAAAAAAAAATTCGATTGCGATTAATTGCACAGCCCTAAACATGATATAATATTAAAAAGTTAAAGGATATGTAGCTTTCAAATGCCTGTGCACATACCGCTGACACTATATCTGCTGCACACTGGAGGGTTTAATAACCTTTTAGTGAATTTAACTAAAACACATATATTTGATTCACTTAAAAGAGCCGCTTCAGAGGAGTCATTTGATCAGCTCTTCTGATATATTTAAAAAGAAATCAGTTCTAGTTAGCACGTGTTGATTTGTACATCTTGCTTGAGTGTTTTAATGTGTGACTAACTGTGTGTGCATGCATGTGTGTGTGTGTTTGTGTGTGTGCATGCGCTGTGTGTTTTGCAGTGAACAGTGTGTCGACTCCTCCTCAATCTCCAAGCTCCTCCTCCTCTCCTCCGCCTCCACCCTCCCCTCCACAGCTGACTGACGGCTCACACTTCATGTGTGTGTGAGAGGAGACTCATGCACCAGTAAGACACATAGACACACACGTATTCCTTGAGAGGTTAAGATGGAAACAACTTAAAGTGTTTATTCATTTAGTTTCTTTTCGGCTAAGTGTTTTTAATAATGGGAAACACCCATACACACTCATTCACACTCATGCACTACCACCAATTTAAGTTATCAGTTAACCAATAGCGCATGTGTTTGGACTGGAGCACTTCGGAAACCCATGCCAGTACGGGGAGAACATGCAAACTCCACACAGAAATGCCAACTGGTCTGGCTGGGACTCGAACTAGCGACCTTCTTGCTGTGAGGCCACAGTGCTAACCACTGAGCCACCCCTGTTTTTTATTATTTATTCTTTCTGAAGCTTTTACCAGTGGTGTTTTGTGTTAGTGTGCATGCTCACACTGGCGTTTAAAGTCTGCCATAAGCACTAGGGAAAAGTGTGCACAGGTCTTGAGTGTGTAATGACTCTTTGTGATGCTGCTCATAAAATCAGCTTCACAGCAGCTCCTGTTTGCTCTGAGTGCAGGCTTTACTGCGTCATAAATACTGTGTGTGTGTGTGTAATCTGTCTGTTCTCTCAGGAAAATGAAGGATCCCCTCAAATGAAGCAGTAATTAGCTTTCCGACTAGAGTTCATTAGCTTCAGAGTCTCAGTGAGCAGAAAGATCCACTAATTAACACTGCAATTAAGAGTCATTCAGACACCACTGCACACCACGACACACTCGTTTACACACTATATATGCGTTGGAAGTCAAAATTATTAGCCCTCTTTGTACAATGAATTCCTTTAAAAATATTTCCCGAGTGTTGCATGATGGAGAGATTTGTTCAACACATTTCTAATCATGATAGTTTTAATAACTCATTTCTAATCACTGACTTATTTTATCTTTGTCATGATGACAGTGAATAATATTAGACTAGATATTCTTCAGGATACTAGTATTCAGCTTAAAGTCACATTTAGAGGCTTCACTG
>CAIGQQ010002477.1:12351251-12362896 GCA_903798035.1 Danio albolineatus
TATATATATATATATATATAACAAAAAAACATGTAATACACAGGATCAGAATTCTCAATCTCTGGTTAATATCAGTTCCAATCAATAGGTAAATTTTCCATGAAGCGGAAAGTGACGCCATCTGGTGGTGTTTCCCCGGAAGAGTCGCTTTAAATGTCAGAAGGGTTTATCTGACTCATTTTATTATTCTGTAAAATCATGAATACTGGAAAAACCCAGCCGAGGTAGAGGAGGAAAAACCGCAGATGACAGATCATAATAACCAGACAATACACTATAACCGGAATCCGGAAAAAAAAAACACAGGGAAAATGCAATGACATGCGTATATGCTATGATTTATGCAAATATATTAAGTACTTAATGTCCAAAAGTCATAAGCACAACTCCAATATTATATCATGTATTAAATGGAAATAAATGTATACCTATATGCACTTTTTCTCTCATGCAAATATTATTAATATGCTACAAATAATACTACTATTAATAATAATACTAGAAATAATACTACTACTACTAATAATAATAATACCCAACATTTTTATCTAACTATTATTATTGTTGTTGTTGTTATTATTATGTAATTAAGGTATTATGAAAACATCTTAACCTTATTTAATCTGTTTTGCGCCGCGAGCACGAGGATGCGTTTATAATAAGCGTCTCTTATATTTATTGTTATTAATAATAATATTAGTATATAATAACGTTATTTAAAAAACTTCTGAACTTTGTTTGATCTGTTTAGCCCTGCGAGCACGTGGAGCCATTCATAATAAGCGTCTACGTCACGTTGGCCCCTCCCCCCGCTCCTCCCCGATCAGCCTCCAGCAGTTCCACGATCCGTCCGCTCACCTAAAAGTCTCCGCGTTTCACCCGTTTCCCGTCGCGTAAACCCGGCCAGGCCGCTCACACACCGGCGGAACCCGATGGCTTCGACGACCTCCGACGCCTCCGAGCAAGAGTCGGCGAACCCGAGCGAGAAAAACGGCGACGGGAGCGAGTCGGGCCTGCGCGCCGCCGATCCGGAACCGGCCGTTAAGATGGACGAAGCGGACGCGGACGAGAAGCCCGGTGGACACGAGCCTACAGAACAAAGCCCGGAGGAAGCCACGCGGGACGGGGGTAATGATGAAGACGGGGAGACTGAAAAGGAGCAGCAGAAGAGCCCCGGTAGCGCGGACGGGACGGCGGAGCGGATGAAGAGAGAACAAAGGGAGGAGGAGAGCGCGTCCTCACCGGCGGAGAAAAACGGCGGCGGCGGCGGCGGCACCGGAATGAAGCGCCGCGCGAGTCTGGAAATGATGAGCTCGTCTTCGGACGGAGAGCCGCTCAGCCGCATGGACTCGGAGGACAGGTGCGTGTTCGTCTGTTTATTACAAAACACCGATATTTCAGCCGATAAAATCAACGTTAAATGTCCGTTTTGTCGATTAACGACGCCGTTTAGGTGGTGTTTGGCATTAACGGTTAACACGCGAGCGAAAAACTTACTGTTAGTGGATTCGAGTTAGCATAAAAATAATTGTGATGATAAAGTAATGTGAACATTGCCATACTTGAAAGTTAAAGGGCTGAAAGTTTAAAAGCTTGACACTCTGCTTGTTACAAAACACCGATATTTCAGCCGATAATATCAACGTTTAACGTCCGTTTTGACGATAATTGACACGGTTTAGGTGCTGTTTGGTTTAACGGTTAACACACTCGAGTGTATTGGAGTTAGCATAAAATAAATAACATGACATAATATGATGATAAAGTGTGTAAATATGTAATTTGCCACACTTGAAAGTTAAAGGGCTGAAAGTTTGAAAGCTTGTCAGTCTGCTTATTACAAAACACCGATATTTTAACCGATAATATCAATAATTAATGTCCGTTTTTGTCCATTAACAACGCCATTTAGATGCTGTTTGGATTAATGTTCAACACAAGCAAGCGAAAAACTTACTGCTTGTGGATTCGAGGTAGAATAAAATAATAATGTGATGATAAAGTATGTAAATGTGTAATTTGACACACTTGAAAGTTAAAGGGCTGAAAGTTTGAAAGCGTGACAGTCTGCTTATTACAAAACACCGATATTTCAGCCGATAATATCAACGTTTAACGTCTGTTTTGTCGATAACTGACACAGTTTAGGTGCTGTTTGGTTTAACGGTTAACACACGCGAGCGAAAAACATACTGGCTAGTGTATTGGAGTTAGCATAAAATAAATAACATGACGTAATATGATGATAAAGTGTGTAAATATGTAAGTTAGAGTGCTGAAAGTTTGAAAGCATGTCAGTCTTCTTATTACAAAACACCGATATTTCAGACGATAATATTAATAATTAATGTCCATTTTTGTCCATTAACAACGCCATTTAGATGCTGTTTGGATTATGGTCAACACAAGCAAGCGAAAAACTTACTGCTAGTGGATTCGAGGTAGCATAAAAATAATAATGTGATGATAAAAGATGTGATTTGCCACACTTGTGAAGTTAAAGTGTCGAAAGTTTTGAAAGCGTGTCAGTCTGCTGATTACAAAACACCGATATTTCATCCGATAATATCAATGTTTAACGTCCGATTTTGTCCATTAACAATGGCATTTAGGTGGTGTTTAGATTAATGGTCAACACGCAAGCGAAAAACTTAATGCTAGTGGATTCTAATTAGCATAATTATAACAAGGTAATATAGTGCTATGATAAAGTGTGTAAATATGAAATTTGCCACACGTGTAATGTAAAGTCATGAAAGTTTAAAAGCGTGTCAGTCTGCTAATTACAAAATACCAATATTTCGGCCGATAAAATCAAGCTGTAACGTCCGTTTTGTTGATTAACGATGCATTTAGGTGCTATTAATTAACGGTCAACACATGCTAGCAAAAACATTTCAGGTGTTAACTTTAACTTTGTTGAGCACAAATACATAATTTAATTTAATCTGATATAATGTGATGAAGTGTGTAAATGTGGGTTTACAGTAAACACTCGAGCGAAATACTTAATGCTCAAATGTTAGTGGATTAGAGTTAGTGTAAAAAAGTCTCAAATATTATCTGATATAATGTGATTATGAAGGTGAAATGTAATTTGCCACTCAAAATTGCTGGAAAAGTTTGAACACATGTCTGTCTGCTGATTACAGAACACAGATATTTCAGCCGATCAACGTTCATTTTGACGATAAACAGCGCAGGACTCGTACCTTTAAAATACTTTAATTTTAATCTAATCTTAAAGGTTTAAAAAGTGATTTCGGATGAAGTGCTTGAACTTGTAATTGTGTGGTAACCTTTTATAATACGTTTATTACAGTATTTGTACCACATTAGTTAAAGAAAAATAAAATTCATTGTTTGTTCATGTTAGTAAATACAAACATAATCTAATACAGCCTTATTATAAAGTGTTACCACACAATTAGATGTTAGTTCATGTAAGTAATGTTAACGATAAGCATGAATTTAGATTTTAATAATACTCTAGCAAATCCCATTCAAAAGAATAATTGCTGGATAATGCAGACGGTGAAGTTATTGGCATCAGATTTGGATTTGTAAGCAGCTTTCTTATCTTGAATAGGCTTTAAACTGGTGTTACGTCAACTATAGTGCCCTCGGACCCATGAGACCTTTCGCCATCTTTTCGCATCACCAGGGCTACATGGGTGCGGCTGTGCATGTTTTATAGCACTTTCTGCCTGCCTTCATCATACGCGGGAGGCTCTGGTGTTATTTGCATTACTCTAAAGGCTGGATAATAATGGATTGCTCGTCCTCAATGGTTTTTAAAAGCGTCTGGCTCGCAGCACATGGGAAATCTCCACAGAGTATCTGCAGGCACGGTGGAACAAATTCACATTGAGCACAATGTATCAGGTCAGCCCAGCGGTGGAGGAAGGAGAAAGAGGGAATGTGTGTGCGGATGGGAATCCATGCTCTGTGCCAGACCTGCTGCTCTGTGGAGCTTTCGCTGGGAATAAAGCTCTTCAAATCCAACTGGAGGCCCTGAGCCCTGCTGTTCGGGGCAGCTGGACAGCTTGAATCTAGCTCTTGTGTGGGACGTCTGGGAGGATATGAGCCAGGCCACACAAAAATGGTCACATAAAACTAAGCTTATGACGCTATCAATTTTTTGTTGTTGTTGTGATTAATTCTTGAAGCTTTTAGCAGTGTATACTGTATTATCTCGATGCTGACTATCTGCAAAAAAAATACTTTAACAGGTCTAATAACAAAAAGTACTCAATATGTTGCTTTATAGTTTAGAGTAAACCAATCAGCCAAATCGAATTGAGAAATGATTATGAAGTACAATAAGACATTAGTAAATGTTAGTGAGAAATGGTGAGAAAAAGACATTATAGTTACTATGTTAATATTAGGAAAAAATAATAATTGTAAATAATAAAATAGTAATTGTTTTAGTTATTAACTCAATACAGTATGCAGTGGTATTAAATTATCACGATGTTGACCTAAGCTGCAAAAAAAAATAAAAGAAAATGAAAACATTTACAAAGATGTATTCTAAAGTGGCATTTAGCATATTGTTAGACATAAAAGAAAATAGGGCTGCTCAGTATTGCAAAATTATTATCATCAATCATCATTATAATAGTATATGCATTAAATGCATCACAGATGTGTAATATAGTACATTTAAGTGTTGTGGTGGTTTATATAGTTTGACCAATGCGATGGGACTTTAGTACCTAAACCTCCACTGTTCAAGTAGTTGCTGTTCTGCTATTGGCTGAATTGGCCCAAAGGTGAACCCAGAGCTAAAAATAAACACTAATGGGTGGAGGTAAAGTGACAACAGCCAGAATATCTTAAACCACTATTCATGGTGTTTCAAAGACTTAACGTTTGCAAGTTTTGAACATCTTTTTTCTCTGATTTAGAATGAATTGGGTCTGAAAAATGTATTTTCCCTGTTTATTTAAATATCATTAAATGATTTAAAAAGATGGCTAATAAAAATAGCATTTTCTATGGAAATATCATAAGAGATATATTGCATATTTTTCTAGTATCATGCAACCCTAAAAGCAAAGTTCACCCAATAATTTAAACCGTCATCATTTACTCTTACGCTTGTTTCAAACCTGTTTGAGTTGCTTTCTTCTGCTGAACACACAAACAAAAGATATTTTGAAGAATATTGGAAAGCAGCAGCCACTGTTTTTTTTTTTTTTTTTTTTTTTTTAGCTGAAGAAAGAAGTAATAAATGTTTACATCCACTTGAGTGTGAGTAAATGATGAAACTTTGGGGAGTGACGAGAGATTTTTGATGAGATCTTGACTTTTTCAATTGATGTAATGAGCTTCATGTGATGAACAGACCAAACTTATTCTTATTTTTAAATGCTGTAAAAACGGTATGTGTGAGTATGTGTGAAAGTGCAGATGAGTTTGAAGAGCTCTCGTGAAGGGGAACTCCACTGGATGAGGCGTTTGACTGAAAGCAGGTGTTAATTGTTTGCGCGTCTACTTGAGCAGTTTGAAGAAAATCTCCCAGCATACACTGATAATGTGTGACAGCTCCTGCTCGTCGACCTGCAGGACCAAATGACCTACGCATGTTGAGGTTTTAACCTTTTTGTAGTCTGTCAGATGAGTGTCACGAGCAGCTGCTAAAAACTGATTCTAATCTCAATCAGATGCCACTCTTGGCCTACGCTGCCGTTCTGCTCCGCATGCAAAGTTCATAGTACTTCCCAAATATTAATGCCGTTTATGAGCTATTATTAGCATTGAATTGTTCAATGTTTCTAACTAGACATGTGCCAGTATTCCTTAAATCAATATATAGTGATAATGAACATGCACTCTATTACGATCATGGGCTCTTATTTTTTTATTTAGAGTTTTATTTTAGATCTTTTAGAGTGCTTTTTAAGAATATTCACATTGTATTTGCGCTGTTATTCATAACAGCACCAAATACTTGGAGACCTAATTGATCTCTGCATGCTGAAATACTAATTATTGATATTTCTGACTTTTTAGAATGCTATTGTACCTTAAAACTGTGCAATAATTATTTGAACTAATCTCACAACAAAAACTACAAAAGCTAATATTAGTCTTGTTCATTTCTTAGTTAATGCCTAATGCATTAAAATCATAGTCATTATCATCACTATTCATAATTGTTTTATTCAATGTAGTTATTATATAATATTAACCTAGTAATTAGTCTTTTTTTCTGTACATTTTAATGCTTTAACATTTACTTATAAGATTGTTTCCTAATGTACTTCATAAACAGAAAGAAAAACCAAACTCTTGCACACAAAATAGATGTGCGTTCTTTAAAAGTGTGCTAGAGTTTGAGTGGTAAATGGCTGATGTACCTGTGAGTCTTGCAGTTTATCACTTCATCAGCAGTCTGACTGGCGGTTGCACTTTGATTACCCAGCATCCTGTTCTCTGGCACATTCTGGGATTCAGCGTCAGTTGTGGGCAGTGAAGTCTGAAAGGAGCCAACAGATGGACGTGTGTGTCTGTGAATTTTTATCTTTTTTTTTTTTCCTCCATTGACTGGAGTTGATGGTGTTTTACAGCAGGGGTTTACCGCTGTCCTCTCCCACACTAGCAGCTGCATGCTCAAAAGCTTACTGTTACAGCGCTTGTGTGCCTGGTTAGGGACTGGTCCCACTTAGCCATTGGCCTCATTTATTGTTCACATAGATTCATGGTTGCATTGCAGGTTTTGCACAGAAATGGAGGTAAAGTTACTGTGTTAGTCATACTGCTCATTCAAACATTCATCATTGGAATTTTAGCAATGCCACTACCTGTCATTTTTTGGTCTTGATAATGTCATTTAATACATTTGAATAGTAGATTTGATTCAATAATTGATCAATATACATTTAAGGTCAAAATTATAAACCTTTTTGTAAAATTAATTATATTATTATTATAGTTATTGCAAATATTTTAAGTGCTGTTTAACAGACACAATTTATTTTGCCACTTTTTGTTTTTACATAACCTTTAATAACTCTTTTCTAATAAATCATTTATTTTGTGTTTGCCATGATGACAGTACATAATATTTAAGATACAAATATTCAGTCTAAAGTAAATTAGGCAAATCATTGGAGAACATCAAAAGCAAAATTCTTAAAGCGACTAATAATATTAATCCTATTTGTTTTTATTAAAGTAATGAAATTATTATAATGGCATTATATTATTATAATGGCATTATATTATTATATTATATTATAAATGCTTGTATTCCATACAAACTAAAAACAATGTGACTTTCTTCAGAAGTAAGACTATAAATATTAGGACTGCGCAATATTGGAAAAAAAATAGACATTGACACACATTACGATGTTGAGCACAATTTCACCAGATGACTTGAGTGGCTCTATTAGGGGAAAAAAACTTACATTTGGACTAATTGGGAAGGTTTTGTAATACAATTAATCTTTCTTGTAAGTTACAGACTTTATAATTCATTATAAATATTATAATATTTATATTTATTATTATAGCCTGAAGGCTTTAAACTGGTTTAAAATGCTTACATGGGCCTCAAGAACTGTGGCCACTGGTCAACCCTAACCCTGACTACACATTGCAGATCCTGCGGTGGGACTATTGCGAATGCACATTTTGTAATATTGATGCTGAAGCAATCTATATGATGGGGAAACATTAGAAAAATAATATTGTCTGTGCATACCTAGATGTGTTTCATATTATCAGGTAAAATTCTGGAAATCATTGTATTTCTGTGTATGTTTGTGGTGAAGTTAATCCTGTTGTATTGTGCTTCAGTATTAACAGTACTCTCATGGACATGGAGAGCATCGCGTCCAGCGGTCGCTCTACCCCGGCTATGATGAATGGTCTCGGTGGGGCGTCTTCCTCCACTAAGGGCTCATCTTACCCCTGCTGCTGGGATCAGTGCCACATGCTGTTCAACACCAGCCCGGACCTGGCCGAACACATCCGCGGAGTGCATGTGGATGGACAGCGTGGCGGGGTCAGTGTGTGTCCTTACTTGTTTTATGTACTTTGGCATGCTAAATGTGGAGTTACAGTAGATCAATGATCACAGCAACACACTTATTTGAACGTTTTATTAGTATTTGACTAAAACAATTAAAATGTCTAAATGCAATGTAAAAATGACACTCTTTCATAGCTATGTGTCTGCGTGCAGGTTTTCGTGTGTCTTTGGAAGGGATGTAAGGTGTATAACACACCGTCTACCAGTCAAAGCTGGCTTCAGAGGCACATGCTGTCACACAGTGGAGACAAACCATTCAAGGTTGGCATACTCTTAGCACACATTTAGAGATCACAGATTTTGCTGTCTGTCTCTATCTTTTGGTATTTTCTGAAGAACGTACTGTAAAACTTCTAGACAAAATAGTTTTTACTCTGAGCATTTTAATGGATGTTTTAAAAACTGTATCACCAGGAATCATCTTAATTTATTGATCACAAATTGATCTGAAAATAATGTCTTGTGTTGTTTTAATGTAAAAGTGTATTTATATATTTATTGTTTTATTTATATTAATTGGTTATTCTGTATCATTGATTTATGACATTATTATATAATATATTTTATCTATATGGATCTCGCAATGAACAACTCAAACTCCATCTATTTATTAGGGCTGCATGATATTGGAAAAATTGGACATTGTGATATTTTGATTTTAATCAAGATATAATGCGATTTCTGAATACAAATACAATATATGGCTTTAATAGCTCCATTTGTTCATTTATTTTTGATTGAATGGGATGTTTCTGTTAGGGAGTGAATTATTCATCAAATATAATTAATGACTTTGTGGTTTTCTGTGGAGTCTAGCAGTATACAGAGGTACAGAAGTCTAACAATCAAATGTAAAGTTTTGTATAATCCTCATTATAAAAAAAAATCCATAAAATCTACTAAATTTGCAAACAATTTCAATAGTACAATTTCTTGTTCATTAAATGCTTTACACTCTTAAAATGCAGTCACAGGCCTTAAAAACACATGCACAATTGACAAACTTTTAGTTCATTTTGGTTTAACTTTGCAATGACTCCATTTATCTGATGTGTTCTTAACTGTGATCAAATACAATCCAGATTCAACATTACAGATCTTGCAATGGGACTATGTCTGTCTGTCTATATATTTCATTTAATTTAACCGTTAACTATTTAAATGCATTTTTAAAATTTGTTTTAATTGTTTAATTTAATATTTTATTAATATTTAGTATGATTTTTAATTAATTCTCTATTATTATCAGTATTATTATTATTATTATTATCAGTATTATTATTATTATTTCTGTAATTCAATTTATTTATTTTGAAGCACACATTTTAATTAGCGCAGTTTTAAAGCTTTTACTTTTCCATGGTCAATGTTACAAAAGTATTAAGTTTTATTATAACATTATTTTAAAATAATTAGTTCAACAAATATCAATGCTCTGATAAGATCCACCCTTTAAGTTCATGGAGTTATATAAGCGTAATCTTGCATAATTCTGCATTTTAGTTTATGAGGGAACTTTGTCATGGCTAGACAATGAAAACACTGTTTACAGGACTCATTCTGTAATTATAACCCAGCGTTGCTAAGACTCGTGTGAGTTGTTTATTTTTATTTACTGTAATTATTCTGACCAATGTCTTTTTTTTTCTCTGTGAAGTGTGTGGTGGGTGGTTGCAATGCCACCTTCGCCTCCCAGGGGGGGCTAGCGCGCCATGTGCCAACCCACTTCAGCTCCCAGAATTCCTCCAAACTCTCGAGCCAAACCAAGGTGAAGGAAGAGTCTCCTTCCAAAGCGGGCAACAACAAACGGAAGAAGCTCAAGTACAAGCGGCGGCGGTCTTTGCGTAAGTGTCACTACAGCTTTAATTAATGTTAATTTCTCTGGTTAAATCACACTAACTCCAGTCTGTTTTTCTCTCACCAGCACGGCCGCATGACTTTTTTGATGCTCAAACTATGGATGCAATCCGTCATCGCGCC
Organism: Danio albolineatus; assembly: GCA_903798035.1. NCBI lineage: Eukaryota > Metazoa > Chordata > Actinopteri > Cypriniformes > Danionidae > Danio > Danio albolineatus. The sequence continues at coordinate 12,361,279 of CAIGQQ010002477.1, forward strand.
ATCTGCCTCAATCTAGCGACCCATATTGAAAGCCAGGGCAAAGGCCACAGCGTTGTGTTTCACAGTACGGTGGGTACACACACGCACACATCAGTGCTCTCCAGTGTGCTACTAGCATGCTGTTCATCCAATTTCTACCCTGTATAGTGTGCACATGCCATGCATTAAACAGTAGTTGCATATTAGATTCTGCTTCGTATGCTGTTCTATAAAACAAATAGTAAGCTGTTTGCGTCATACACTGCACAGTAAGCAGTCCTCAGAATGTTTTTTTGTTTTTTTTCCCGCACTCAGTGACTTAGTTCTGGTGTGTTTTTGTTTGAGAGAGACAAATAGTAGTATTTCTGCTCTATATAGTATGTGGGTCAGACGAAAAAAGGTTTTCAAGCGTCAACACAAAAGTGTAATTCAGCTTTAATTTTAGTTCAGCTTTGTAATTTTAGTGTGTCCCGTTTAGTATGTGTTTCTGATCAGTAATAATGATCATAAAACATTTTACTGTGATTTACAGAAGATGCCTACTCGGCAGAAATGTATACAGCCACATAATGCTCATTGATCAACGAATAATTTTGATTACAATATTTTTTATTCTTTATATGTTATGTTTAAATAAACGAATGATCAAATGAAAGAACGTATAAATTATTGAATGAAAAAACAAATTAATTTATTAATGAACGAACAAATGAATGAATGAGCAAACGAATGAATGAATGAATGATTGAACGAACAAACGAAAGAATGAGCGAACAAATGAATCAATGAACACACACATTGTTAATTGAATGAACTAACACGTGAATGAATAAACGAATGAATGAACAAATGAATTAATGAACGAACAAATTAATTAATAAATGAATGGATGAACAAATGAATGGACACATTGTTGAGTGAACAAACACATTGCTGAATGAATCGAACACATGAATAAACAAAGAAATGATTGAAAGAACAGATGATTTAATGAACAAACAAATAAATGAATCAATGAATGAACACATGGTTGATGTGAGCAAATAAATATCAGGGAAGTATAATAAAGACTTTCTTTTCTGTATTTGCTGAATAAAGAAAATAAATACTTATAAAATAAGAATTTACCTTTTTTTATATAGTCAACTGCATGCTAAACATGTCAATATTTGTCAGCGTAATACATTTTCGTACCCATTAAGCTGAAGTCAGATTAGCTTCAGCTCTCACAGTCCACTAGCATCAGTCTGGGCCGCTTCTCCCCTGTGTCTTTAATTAAATCATTAATGAGCTGCCGCCAGCACTTCATGACCACACTCACCGACTCGCATGCTGCTCCCAAAACAACACACATCAGCTGCTCTCACAAGCACTAACCCATAAACAACATCTCATACATTTCTTTTCGTTGTGTGTAATTGAGCAGGTGATCGCCAGGCGGAAGGAGGATTCTGGGAAGGTGAAGGTGCTGCTTCACTGGACGCCAGAGGACATGTGAGTATATGAAAGCACACTGTACTGTGCCCTACACTAAATGTCAGCCGTTTATATGAGTCAGGAGCCTCCTGAGGGCTGCCGTACACACACACACGCACACACACACACACACACACACACACACACACACACACACACACAC
>CAIGQQ010002477.1:12362906-12376269 GCA_903798035.1 Danio albolineatus
CACACACACACACACACACACACACACACACACACACACACACACACGTATGACCTGATGTATGTCACAAACTTGACAGTTCTGGGGCGTCTTAAGTCATATTAACTGCCTCAAAAACACACACGGGCTGATCTATAGCCAACTGTGTAGATGATATTAATCCCAAAGGAAATGTACAGCATTCCTTCCTGACTTTTCTGAGATATTAAGATGAACTTAATGCCTGTGTGAAGAATTTATGTCTGACACAATGCATGCAACACAGCATATACTGTATTTTAATTGCTATTTAAAAACTAAATAAATGTGCTAACATGTTAGTTTAAGTACAAATGATCACTATTGCAATGTATTTGATATATTCAATATAGATATTGTCTGTTTATTAGTTTGACGTTTTAGGTACATATACTGCATGATCTTATTCCACATCTCTTGTCCCATTACCTAAACCCAACTACTACCTTAATTACTATTAATAAGCAGGAAATTAGTGTATTATTAAGCTGAAAGTCATGGTTAATGGCTTAATACTGAGACTTGTACCTTAAAATAACGTGTTACCTCAATCCTTTGCATCTAAAATTACATACTCATTTAAACAAGTGTGTTTTATTAGATAAGTACATTTCATTGTAACATGGGGGTTAATATGCAGATAGTAGCGGCATATAATGCTAATGTTATTACTGTCATTTTACCTTTCAACTCCAGTTGCAAAGCTTTACTGCCATTTGCAAATCCCTTCACCTTTTTATAGGACAGTAAAGGATTACATGAGCACTTCTAGAAATATTAGGCAATCTGAGTACTTTTTCTGTGTTTACTGAACGTGAATGATATTAAATAGTAGAAGCGTGCAGTATTAATTATGATATCTTACTGTTTTATTTAGTTGATGTTATCTCAACATTAGCAATTCTTCATGACCTTGTTGTGGTGTCCAGTTCTCATCCCATTATTAATAGAAGATTCTTATGCATCTTGTCATTTTGTGTAAAACCACTCAATTCAGATAATGAGCTACAAAGAGCATCGTTGTTGATGTTTTCTTCCATTTCATTTATCACACTAGAAACAGTAGATCAGTTTTAGCACACTGCTTTGTGTGATACAGTATCTGACCCGAAGTGTTCTTTTATACAAGATATTTTAGCAAGCCAAGTGTGGGTCATAAGGGAATTGTTATGCTTACAGAAAGTTCTTTATCTCAGAAACAGCAGATAATCTGCCAACATACCCTGTTTTCTCCTCCGTTCTCGGATTTTCACACACTATTTTAAAATCTTTTTTCTGTTCTTTTTCCATCACTAAATCTATTCTTTGCTGTCTTTTAGTTTACTTTTTTGTTTATTTCACATTGTAATCTACATTTTCTATTTTGTGTGTGTGTTTAGAGATGCTTAAGATCCACCTGAGCATTCAGGTCAATTTACATGTGCTAAATGTCCACATGAATGTGAGGTCTAATAGATTCAAACATCACCCACCTTAAAATTAGTTCCCATTCAAGCTTGTCCAACCCAAATACTTTTTAAATGCTATTCTCTCACGCAACACAGGCTGTTCACTCTTAAAATGTCTTACATTTTAAAAGCTACATTTTAGGCCGTAAAAACTCTTAAATTCACTGAAATGTTTCATTGTAATTATTTTAAACAGGTCTTCATTTTCCTTTGTGCATGTAAACTTACCCAATCAGGGCAACATCCATCCTTTCAACAACAATCCATCTCAAAACTTTTAAAAAGGTTTTTTACTAACTGTACTTACTAATATGGTTTAATTATCTCCCTTACAATAATATTTGTTTAAAAGTTATCTGTGTTTATAGCTACTTGAAGAGGACACTGACCTGGACAGACTGATGTGCATACATTTGAGTTTTTTACAGTTTTTAAAAGTTTAAAAGCTACGTTGGGAAAAGGTGTATGTATACAACTAGAGTTTGCTTGTTGTGACACATTATGTAAAATATAAAGAAATAGCTTTTTTTTTTGCAAATAAAAGTATTTTTTACTGGCCTAATTGGACAATTACTAAAAAATAGTCTTTTATTTGATTTGGTGAAACCTTGGTTTATAAGACTTTGCCTTTGTACAAGTTTGCCTTAATCGTTCTCAGATTCACACTGTGGTTTTACCATTTTATGTCAAGTATTTAGTCTTAAAATATAATCTTGCTGTGTAATTGAAACTGGTTTTAAAGTGGGCCTCTTGAATTTACAGTTGTACTTCAGTTAAACGCACAGTTAACTAAAACGCTCTAGCAATTAAGTAATGTCCATTTATGTAGCGCATTTATTACTAAAACGATCTGTATTGTGTTAATTGCATGCACTCGCATACCTCTACAGTCATGCAAACCTTCACACGGGACCGTGTGCATGCTGCTGTTTCCAGTCAGGCATCAATCTGAATGTTTGTAAGCTCAGCGATAATGCTGAAGTTGCCGTCTCAGGAGACGTTTTAAATGGATTTCTGGGTCACCACAACAAGCCAGAGCCAAACAAGCCTCCTCTATGGAATAACGGCGGAGGGGTGAAAAACATCTTTAATAATCTCATTGTGGAATGTGTATTGGAGGAGTTGGTGGAATAAAGGGCTGTGTGTCTGTGTGTTATCTGGCTAACCGTTTATACCAATTGTATATTTTTAAGCTATGATTGGAATTAAACACACTGCTTATTTGCTGTATAAGAGTGTAAGTGCTCTAATTGATCAAAACTCTGGCCTGTAGCGCATTCTGTTTATGCTATATGACTGCATACTTGGATTTGTCTTATTTTATTACTGTTTAGTCCAATCCTAATATGACTGTGAAGTTGAGATGTTGTCAAATGATGTTTCATTTAATACGACTTGCCATTTGATTGCTAAACATTATTTGAACTATAAAATAGTGTAAAAATATAAACATTTGAATCGAAAAATGAAAACAAAAATGCAATTTTGGGGTGAAAAAACTAAATAGACTTGTTGTTGTTTTTTTATGGACCAACTCCAGTATGCTTTGGTTGTGTAGCATACCACGCATCCCACAATGCTCAGCTTACTGCAAAACATGAAAATGTTAGTGTACTCTTAGGTTTTTGTACACCACACATTTTGAGACATATAGTTTAAGAGTATTACCATATACTACAGGACTTAAGCTGTGGTTGTGTATAATATCATATCCCACTATCTATACTGCACAATTCAGTGTGCTTACAAAATGAGAAACATGATTTTGCATGTTTATATTTAATTATGCACATTATTGACATGGTTTGCATTTTATTATCTATTAGGATATATGGTATGCAGGCACTATGGCATATCCCACAATCCGTTGTGCTCATGAAACTGCAGAAAGTGGGTCATTTAAATATACTATACTATTTTGCATAATTCATGTTTTGACATGTGGCAGGTCATTCCATGCATACAATTTGCCTACTGTGCGTAAAATGAAATGTTTGTGAATGTAAGAGTTGTCCCTTTTAAAGCACTGTTACCAAGTCTTATGTATAAATGTATGTTTATGCTTCCAACAATGGGATTTTTGTGGGTTTATCATGGATAGTGGTTAGTACTACTTGCAGTGAAGATATTGGTATTGTTGTGTTTTGTAAACTGTTATTGTCTGTGTTAAATGTTATGCACGATAGGTTTTTTGTTTTCAGATTTGGATCTTGTTTCTGTAATAAAGTTTGAATGAATGGCAAAAAAATGCTTAAAGTAGTTGTCGGTGTGTTGTAAATAAACATTTCCTTTTGTTTTTGCTCAGACTTCCAGATTCCTGGGTCAGTGAGAGTGACCGTCCTCAGCTGAAGACCAAAGTGGTCCACCTTTCACAGCTTCCTCAGGACACGGCGGTTCTGCTGGACCCAAACATCTACAGGTGATGCTCGACCCACACAATAACTCACTCAGACCTTACTCGTAACATTAAGAACGAAGGAGCCATCTTTGAGCTCAACGGGGACGCCACATGTTTTGACGTTCTCTTGGACTGACATCTTTCCTGATGTCAGCTTTCATTCTGGATTTCTCCAGCAGATGGCACTGAAGTCACTGCCACAAGAAATAGCCTTTTAAAACCTAAACACATGAGCTCAGGGGTGGATGTGGGTGGGAAATCAATAACCTTCGATCTGAGTCGAGACATTAATTAATCAAAGCTGACAATACCAGTCGACTGGGTCACAAATACTCCAAACTCACCTTTGACCTTCTCCCACAGATGCAAACAAGCATTCCGGGATTGTTAAAGCACTATTAATTGATCGTAATACATCATTTCTTTGTTTATTAGGCTGAAGTAGGAGTTTGTTTACCCAGACTCGTCCACTGATGTGGAATGTGATGCATTCTGAGCATGTGGTCAAGAAGAAGGCTTTTGTGGGCAGAAGCGCATGTATTCATGCATGTTAATGACAGTATGGAGGTCTGGAGCATTTCGGTGTGGTGTGCTAAATAACAGGAGATTGGGCAGATGCCCGTCATCTTCAGGGGTCTAGCGTGCTCTGAAGAGCATCTTTATGCATCGTTTTGCAGTTTGTGGTGCAGGAATTCAATTGGAAATGACGTGCGTGTTTATATGTGTGTGTGTGTGCGTCGTACTAAAGCAGGTTCTGCTTGTTTTCAGGATGTTTTTCTAGAAGACTGGGTGGGGAGGGCGACTTCTGTCAGCGCCTGCTGACGTACCCAAACCCGAGTGGACGTGCGGATCTTTTCAGACAAGACTTCTTTGCCTTTTTTTTTCTCACTTTTTTCTTTTTAATGCTCCGAGTCTGCCAAAGCATGCAGTGAATTTTTAATATGTGTTTTTATCCCTTGAAGAGGAGAAAAGGCACAAAATCGTGAACTCTTGTCGGTGCTGGACTTCTGTCTGTCTGCGTCTCTGTCTGCGAGGATGTTTCGTGTACCACGGTTGAAGTTTTCACTTTCCTTCCCAGCGTCCTCTCAAGCTCTTTCAAGTCCTGATTATCTTTTGTTCCTTCTTTGTCAAGAAAGTGCCCGTGTAAATATTCCAGGAGATTTGTAATATATTTTTGTACTGCTGAAATTTTACTGTACTGTAGATAGCTGACAGGAAACAGAATTGTACAGAATGTGATAGCTGAATAGTGTCTGGAGGATGAGGATGCTTCCATAGACGTATTTGCGTGTTTTTCGTTCCTGGTTTTTATTCTAGTATGATAATTGAGAAAAGTGAGGATTTTTTCTTTCCCAAACACACGCACAGACTCTTATAACTGCTGCTCCACCTACTGTTGTTGATGATGATGATGATGATGATGATGATGGGATATTATCGTCCTCCAGTCTGCGCCTTCTGTGCGTATTGCTCAAGCCAAGGAGTGTATAGACATCTCAATGTAATGGTGCTAAAGCTAACACTAGCGTAGTGCACATAGGAGAATTATAATGATGGTGCTTTTTAGATCATGTACGTAATAATAATCCCCTGTTCCCCAACAAAAAGATCATACTTCTGTCTTTCTAGTAAAAGCCGAAAATTTTCTGAAAAGTGTTTGTTTTGTTTGTTTGAATGGTCAGGCTCTGGGCAAGCGCTGGTTTCAGGCCATATAAACCCAGTGTTTCTCACACAGGACTGTTGTTTATTAGCAGAGAGCAGGCCTGGGCATCTGGGAGTCGTTTTATTGGGGCAGATTTGCAAGCGTTGACGTGAAGGCCGTCTGCCAGGACCTTTAGCTCAGCGTCAGATGCATATAAATGCCCTCTGAATGCAACTACCATACACACCTGACTGCAATCGCTTTGGATTTCCATTGTGCTCAATGCGTCTTCATTAATATTGGGTTTACATATACTGTTGAAGTTTAATTTATTCGCTCTCCTTTGAGTTTTGTTCACTTTTTCAAGCATTTCACAAATGCAAAAAGCAAGGAATTTTTCACAGTATTAAAAGATCTTACTGTTTAAGAGAAATTGGGGAAAGAAATAAAGAGGGCTAATAATTCTGACATCAACTGTATAGTTCTACTATAAGAGCTACTGTGTTTTGTATTGATGCAGATTCGTGCATTATTACATGCAACTGTAACATCTCACTTTGAAGATAATCAGACGTGTAGTGTGTGTTTGGCTTTGTGTTTGACTTTCCGAATGAGTTTTTCTAGTGTAACGTAGCACTGAGTAACAAGCTTGTGTTAATTGCGAGTAACACACACCAGCTGCGGTCTGTCTGACAGTCTACAATGGCACTGTTTGTCCTACAGAAACTCTATAATCAGAGCTGCTCGCCACTCCTGGGGTTTGTTTTATTTATCTTTTGAGAAATCGCTGCCTAAATGTGTGAAAACACCAAGAGAATAAAGGTAAATAACCGAGGGGGACACAAAGCACATTTGTTTAACGGTAAGTGCCTAGTTTCTGATCCACTAGTACCACTAAGTTTTCAGACTTACTGTTATATTTGAACAATTTGGAGAAATTAGCTTTTATTTTACAGGAAGTGAAACATGTTGGCATTTAGTTACTTCATCAAAGGACTTTTAATTACTTCTTTAAGATTACAGTAATGTGTAATAGCAAATAAATTAAAACCAATTATTCATATCCCTGGAATATCAAATACAGTATCAATTATTAACTGTATCTATTTAACGTTCTGTCAATGAATTAATTGGTGTTTTGAGGTTCTTCTGTTGTAGAGTACTTTTAATATTCAATAATAGACAATAATAATGTTAATAATAAACTAAAAGTAAAAATGAATAATAATAAAATGTTTTTACTACTTTGATGTCGCTGTTTGTGATGAATATGCTATCCTTTTTTCATGAAAACATTCTCAAAAATAAGTAGCTACAAATTTATCATTTGATAATCAAATAAAAAGTCTTCCAAATTGATTCTATTCTTTAAAAATGCCAATGTTTTGTATATTTAAGCCACTGTTTTGCCTTTCTTTTTGTCTATTTACAGAATTAAAGATTTAAAAAATACATTTTCTCAAAAACAACATGCATTACAACAAAATGTCTAACTAATTTGCTTCATGCATATTAAAAAAATCAAATTGGTCATCTCTTGCATACTGATTTGTTTTTAAATAGATACTGATTTTATTAATTATCATACAAAAGACGACCAATTTGATATGCAATATAATTAGATGTTTGTTTTGTTAGACATGTTATTTTTGATATAATGTATTATATTATTTCAGTCAAGCCTGAACTTCATACCCCTGGGAAATACTGGGAAATACTTTTTTCGAATGTAAATAAAAGCTGAGAAATCTATCGATCATTCTATCCATCTGTCGATCATTCAATCTATTTTTCTATCCATCCACCATTCTATTGTTCTATCTATTATATATCAAAGTAACTAAGTCTTTTTTTCAGGGATATTAATTATTTCTGGCTTGACTATCTATGTCTGTCTGTCTGTCTAACTATCATTCTGTCTGTCTGTCTGTTTATCTATCAAATTTTCTATCGTTCTATCCATCCATCTTTCTGTCTATATTATATAAAAGTAAGTCAAAATTTGGCAGGCATATCAATTATGTTGGGATTGACTCCATCTGTCCGTCCGTCTGTCCAAAATGTGTAAACAAATAAGTAAAGAAGTTACTCAGAGTTTGTTTTAACCAACCTCCCTCCAGGATATTTTCTGTTTAATTTCTGCTACATGTACAAATGTATTAAAGCTTGTGTGTTTATTCCTCTGCAATGCAGGGTGTAAAAAGCTAAGATGCCCACTAATGATTTCACAGTGCAATTATTAGCACTGAAAAGAACTAATGTAGAAACTCAGATCCCCCCCCTATAGACAAGCTTTAACCTCTGGTGACTGGTTTATAAATATATATAAATAACATACAGTAATCTTGTTTTTGTCGTCTTTGTAATGCATCTTAACGTGGATATTGTTGTATGATCGCCTCAAATCAAATCTGCACACCTTATATTTAGGTTTCTATGGAATATTTTTTTTCACCTATAGATGCTATTTTTATAGCAATGTGGTTGTTTTCAGACTGGCGAAGCCTCCGACTGCTTTGTTTTCGCGCTGTTATGCCATTAGCGCTAATGTTCTCTCTCCAGGGCTTTTGAAGGGAAGGTAAGCAAGTGACCTAAATCTGTTTGTAGCGCAAGCGAGCACATATTTCACTGCAGCTCGGATTCTGCTGTGCAGTTTAGGGTGCTTTTACATCCATTCTCTCTCATGCTGATCCTCGCTCTTACTCCACACATCAAACATCACATCAGATACAGCTAATGGAGACTGAGACAGAAACACAGTTCATGCTTCTCGTAGTATCAGACTCACTCTCAGATTATTCATGTAGTATCTGTATTATTTTTGTGTTTTATTGTATTCTTTTAGTTTTATATTACCATTTTAGTTTCAGATATTTTTGTACTTCTAATTGTGCTGAAGCAAGTGGGCAACCATATTCCTTATATTCAAATATCTATAGGCCTAATTTTATAAATACTATATAAAATAATACAGTTTAACAATGTATATGTAGTTTTATTTCAAGCTTAATCTCAAATAAATCAATTATCTGTTAGTACCATTATTTTATTTTAGTGCACATATGTATACACAACCGTAAATTGACTTTCGCAGAATTCCCTTCATGGAACATCACTTTTTATGCTTTTTGTTGACATTACTGTGGATCTTTTTAGTTGTTTCCCCATCAGTGATATCTAATGTTGATAAACAATGTTTATGTCATGACTTTAATTTTATGTATGACCATACTGGTGTTTAGGAGCTGTGTGAATGACACTCAGCACCTTCTATCCTCTGATACACTCTTCTGCTTGTGGGGAAAGTTGCTTGTGATGAGCATTGGTTCGTTATGTAACTTTCTCGTCACGACCAGCCTATGGCTGTGTTAACTGTGTCTAAACATATTACAGATTACTATACACACATATTATCTTTATTAATTAAGAAAATACGTTAGTTTACTGTAAAAATGAAAAATTACTTTTACAATTTGTGCCGTATTTAACGGTGAAATACTGGCAACTATAGCTGCTGTTTTTTTCCTGTAAATTTTATGGATGTATTTTGTACAATGCATATATATGTATGAATATATACTAAACATTATATTTAAGTGTAATAAATATATTTTTATAGTATATATTATAAATAAGTGAAGTATTTTAAAATAAGCTTGAATGAAATAAGCAAAATATTATAATTTTTATGTTTAGCTTTATTTTGTTTTTCCATTTTTTTTGTTTTTAATAGGTTGATTTTAATATCTTTAGATTTGTATTTCTGTATTATATCGTTTGCATTTAATTTGTGGTTTGTGATTATTATATTTCATCTTTATAAAAATGATAAATACTATGAAGTTTTAGTTTACAATAACACTTGTTTGACACTTTTCATCTATTTATAATTGTATTTGAATACTTTTTATTAATTTTTGACTTGCATTCAAAGTGTATGCTCATTGTTCATGTACTCACTGTGAATTTACCCACGACCTTGACATTTCTAGTGCTGTGCCACAAAAGTGATACAGTTTGATGCCTTAAAATGCTGTCTATGCAATGGTCATACTAGGATTTGAATGAGAGCTTGTGTCTCTTGGCCTCCAGTTTTTTAGTCATGCTTTTTCACCACATCGTCACATTAGAGTGAATTTTGTGGCTTTGGTTTAACTTGGTTAAATGCATCCAGTGGGTGATTCTTTAATCATCTCCAATCAGGGTGTAGCTTTATTTTGACTTGTCTTTTTTTTACATTGACAGATGAATAAATCAGCGTTCAAGAGTGCCTTCGTTTTCAAGAATGTCACGTTCAGCCAGACTTGAGGAGAAACTGAGTACTTGGATCCGTGTTACATAATCAGGATAGGAAGAGGTATCAATATTCTGTTACAGTTACATAAACACTGTGTTCATCTGTAGAAACAGAGGGTACAAGCAGACTAACAGTATTATGATTGAAAAATATACAAATAGTGGTATGGATAGATTAAATAGGCGCATAGAAAACCACCACGAGTGATTATTTTAAATAAGCATTGAATAATGCTGATACAATAGAAATAAACTGGATCATTTTTAGCTTTTAAATCAATTAATAGGGCACTAACATTTCTCTCAGATTAAGGAAAGTTAGCTAGATGTTTTCCTACTTTTTATTAAAAACAGCTGTTCAAATTTGCTAAAAACTTTGATTTAATGAATTTGTTCATCTTTACTAGAAGAACTATTATGATTGAAAAAGCAACAAATAGTGGTATCAATAGACAAAATAGGCACATAGAAAACCACAATGAGGGATTATTTTAAATAAGAATAATGAAACAATGAATAATGCTCATAAAATAGAAATGAACTGGATCAAAGTAATTTTTAGCTTTTTATTCATTTAATAGGGCACTAACATTTCCCTCAGATTCAGAAAAGTTAGCTAAATATTGGGTAACACTTTGGGTAACACATATTTTTATGGTCCATTTGAGTATTAGTAAACTGTCTACTTAATATCTGTTGACACATGCATTTAACTTATGAAATTTTGCAAGTAGATGTCAACTTAACAGTCTACTTATAATCTGTTGAGAATTAGTTGTAATGTAACTTAAATTCCACAAACGGACCATCAAAATAAGGTGTGACCAAATATTTAATATTCATGTTCCTACATTACAGAAAGATCTGTGATGATGCTGTTTATTATACACAACTTTAAGTTTGATAAAACCTTTGATTTTATTTATTCTTCTGTTAACTTAAATCATTTTAACCATTTATTGGTTTTATTGCACGTTTCATCATGCCAGTTTTAAAATCGGACATTTTGCACAAAAAGGTAAGTGATTTTCATGTAAAACTGATCAACACACACAGTTTCAACTTTTGGTTGCAAAACTGAAACTGAATAAATAATGTTCATCTTTACTGGAAGACTTCAACTATTACGACTGGAAATTAAAGAAATAATAGTATGAATAGAAAGAAAAAGACCACCGTACTGAAAAGCCTAATAAACAATTAATTTAAATGAGCAAATCTTAAAAATACAAATGTTAAATATACAATAGAAATAAATCTAAATACGTTTGACCAAAACTGAGAAACTATTAAAAATGTGATAAAAATATGGTTTAATTTCATTAAATCTTCCGTAAACTATTAAACAATTTTTAATTTTTTTCGATTTTGTTGCATCTTGGCGCTTTTGAAATTGGATATTTTACACAAAAAGGTAAGTGATTTGTCATGCTAAAACATGCCAGCACACACAAACAAACACGCATCGTTGCATCCTGTGGTTACAAAACTGAAACCGAGAATTTATTCAATTCACAGATTCTCTCCCCATTGACTTCTATTGCAAATGTCTTTCATCTTTAATGCATCATGTTGTCTCAAAAAAGATCTGCAAATGTATAAAGCACAAAATCACTCCAGCAGAAGTTGTTTCTGAAGGAACTCAAACCCCTCTATAGTAGACCTGAGTTTTCACACATCGCATTATCCTAAATTTGAGTAAATCCAGACAAAGGGGCTGAGCCTGCTTAAGATACATGGGATTGTTTCCCAAATGTTTACTCACACATATCCGATACTGTCAACTTATTCTCTATGTGTGAGTCTGTGCTTTTAATACAGTTGTTTTTTGAAAAACCTTGTATTTATTAAGGTGAAAAGAGAGATTAACTTTATACTCCCATGAACTGCTCGTCTGATGGTCATCTTTCTGTGTGTGCATTTTGAGTCTGTTACTCAAACTGCCTGTATATCATTTTAAACCATCAAAACCTTATAAGCACATGCAGATGTTTTGTTTGTTGTTGTAAGAGTAACCAATGCACAAGCTACAAAGTCCAAGCCCTCTTGCAGGGGCAGAATAGCAGCTCATTTGTGTTTTAATGTCAAAATCAGTGTGCTTTTGCTTCCCTCCAAAAGTAATGATTTATCGCTGAGGGATTTATTTATTAATTCATTTATTTATTTATTTATTTTTTGTCTTGGATATTTCACCCCATAAAATTAAATTTGTCATTATTTACTGAACCTTGACTTTCTCCAAATTTTCTGTTGAACATGAGAAGATATTTTGGAAAAATGGTAGCCATTGACTTCCATGCAATTTGTTTTTCTTTCTATGGATGTCAGTAGGTACCACTTTCATTCCATCAACATTTTTCAAAATATCTTCTTTCATGTTCAACAGAAAAAGTGAACTGAAATAGTTTGTAATCACTCTAGGGAGAGTAAATGGTGAGTAAATATTTGTTTTTTAGGAGGGCAATACTATCTCTTAAAAGGGAAGTATGATGCAAAAATCACTTTTATAAGTGGTTTAAGCACATTTATGTGGCAACAGTGTGTAAATATAAGCAGCCTCTAATGGTAAATATTAATGCATTATATTGTTTATAATCACATCATAAAAACAGTCTGCAGAAACACTTTGACCACTTTTTCAGTCCTGTATTAGATCTGCCACTATGCTGATGCACAAGCATTTGAGTTTAAAGGGACAGTCACCAAAATGGCACTATTTGGATGAAACCTTAAAAAGGGCAGTTTCAGAAAGTTATCAAAATATATTTGTGTGCTATTTTGAGCTGAGGGACATTGGTAATGGGACATAATAAGTCTCCTTTAAGTCTCCTTTAAATTGACGCCTACCTGCGAGTAGAACGTAAACGTTGTTATATTTGGATCATCATCCTCATCTGCTGTCAGTGAACAAGGTTTTCTCTTACAGTGTGCCTTTGTGGCAGCAGGACACTCCGTGTGTTCGGCTCGATTATTATGGTCTGGCTGGTGTGGTGTCTCTGGCAGACTCACGGCTCCGGGACGGTTTGTTTTATTGTGTGACGGTGTGGAATGGGCCTGTGTTTTCCTCCCTCTGTCCCTGAGAGCGTCACCGCTGCGATTTATGAAGCTCTCTGTGAGTCAGATGGAGATACAGCCCTGCATCTTATCAACTGGATTCAATCTGATTATTCAGCGCCGCTGCCAATTGTTGTTTTGGATGCGTTTCTAATGTGCGTGTGTGTGTGAGAGAGAGAGAGAGATCGTGTGTTTAACTGTTTGTGTGTGTGTGTGTTCCTGTTTTTGACACTTTAGGACACAAGCGTGTGTAATGACATGGTTATGACACCAGTATTACAAGAAGGTGATACTATGTCCGTCCGTCCGTCTATCGTTTTATCTATCTATCTATCTATCTATCTATCTATCTATCTATCTATCTGTCTGTCTGTCTGTCTGTCTGTCTGTCTGTCTGTCTGTCTGTCTGTCTGTCTGTCTGTCTGTCTGTCTGTCGTTCTGTCTGTCATTCTGTCTGTCGGTCTGTCTGTCTGTCTGTCTGTCTGTCTGTCTGTCTGTCTGTCTGTC